>CAOJBI012027690.1:0-16364 GCA_948277035.1 Euphorbia corollata
TGACTAGAACAAAATAGCTTCAAACTAACCTCGCATGCAGTGATATGGTGCGCCTGAATCTGGAAAAGTACCACCTTTGCTAACCAACTGGCACAACCAATACTAGTTTGGCACATTATTGATGTGCTACAAAAAGAATCCAGAGCAACTGCTATTCTACAATTAGATTCATACTGTCGTTTCACTAGATGAAAGGAGCACAGCCTTGTCAGGTGCAGAAGTGCTACCTGTTTTTATGTGCTTCGCCTGCATTTTCTCCAATTCATCCTCCGCAAAAACTTCTGACTGCAAAGATGGACATATATTCTTCACATGCAACCATGTTAATTGCCAAAAACTATCACTGCCAATGTCATCACTTGGCCTGAGAAGCCCTGTCGCCTTCATCACCAGCACTATGTTCTTGAGAAGCTCCGGAACTAATTCATGAATCTTTTCACTGCATTTTCCTCGAAATTTTACTTTCATGCATCTCTCCAGGCGGTTAAGAACTCCTAACCACAGTCTACAAAAGGATGGTTGCTGCGACAGATCCTGCAGTTGCTGTAAATATGCTTTTGTCATGACTTTCATGGCTAAAGTAAGTGTTTCCTCCATTTTCCGGTAATTTTTTGGAGAGCTCTCCACCGAAATGTCCAACAGATCATCAAGCACTGTAAAAATCACTAGGTCAAAACACTGGAACCACAGGGCATTTGGAAAGTGAATGACATCCACTTCTGCCACACACCTTTGTAACATTAAAACAGCATGGTTCCTCACTTCTTCTCTTTGATCCAGACATACTTTCTTCAGCCCATGCACCAGCCTCAACCACATTTCTCCAAGATCTTGACTGACTTTCATAGCAGCCTCTTGCCCTGCTGCAACTTTGGCCTCAGAATGCCATCTTGTCAGACAAGAAACAGAACCTGACATCATATCTAGGGAAGAAATAGATCGAGCAACATCCCCCAATCGAGACTCGGCAAACTGTCTCGCAGCATCAACACAAAGAATGTAGTTAGATGGCAAAAGGTGTGCCCCATCAGACATGATAAATGCAAGTGTTTCAAATCCAGTTCCTGATGCTTCTGGATGTCGAGCTGTGATGGATAGAAGGGAAGTGATTGTGCGCCAACCCATGTGGGATCTGATGTGAACAGCATTTGCTTTTACAAGACGCATTACTTCTTGTGTAATGGGTTCACAATAAGCATCAGCAACCCGGGCATCAAGTTTCAATATCAATTGAAGTGACTTGAGGAGCTCATCTGTCAAGTTTTCCTTGTAGGGAAGCAACCGCTGACATATCCTAAGGAGCCCAAAGATAGCCTTCTCCACCAAAGCACATGGCATTGTGATTGACTGAACAATACTGGATATATACTCGTAAACTTCTTGCCAAATAAGCAAAATCCTATCCCGGTTATTAAGTGTAACCGCAATCAACAGCTCCAAGCAGAAAACTGCAGAACCTTCATCTTCCAAGGAGCTAGTTCCCTTACAGAGACGGCTGGCAGCCTGAATAAGTGACCTCACAAGCTGCATTAATGCTTCAGCCTGAAGGAATTTACTCTCAGTAAATATGCTGTCAATGTGGAAATTTTCAATTGTTTCACGAGTTTGCTGATGAGCTGCTAGCTGTTCCTCAGATGGCAGTGCCCTTGGTTCTTCTGTATCAAAAGATAAGAATGAGCTGAACCGGCCCATCAAGCCAGAGGATTTTCGAGGAATGCCGCCAGATGATGTATTTGATGTTAAGGAAGGACTTGGTGAAGGCTTTGTCCTCTCCAGATCAGAAGATGGGTCCATATCATCAGCTGCATCACTAGAAAGACAAGCAGGCAGGAGGCCAAGCTTGTGAAAGCTCACGACACAGTCCAGTATGTTTTTCCAACTAGAGCGAATAGAATCACCGTACCTGTGTACTATGGTGAAAACTGTTGTTGCAGCCATCTTTGCTTTTGTGTCATCTCCAAAAATCAAAATAGCGTCATCAACAGATAATGAAGTCAAGTGGTCTGTGAACTTGCACAAAGACACGATTAGATCATCCAATACATCCTCCAAATGGTAAGAGGCAGAAATTTTGGCAATTGCCAAGTACCCATCGATGCATGTTTTTAGAACCTCTTCATGTTCTGTCTGACCAAAAACAACTGACATAGCAGCAATTGTAGGACTTGACAAGATAGTAAACATGTCGCAGTCAAGGAGAGCTCGAGAATCACAGACAATGAAAGGACTAGTAATTTTGGATTTGTGCAGTACATTAATCCAGCGACCTGATGTCATCAATGGAAAACCAGAACCTTGTTCAGGAATCATCTGAATTTCATTTTCACATATAGAGCGATAGAGATCAGACAGGTATTGTCGGGGAAAATCATTTCCACCGTTGGTGCGTCGATTATTTCGTATGAAATCTTCTTCAGTCATTTTTTTCTTAACCTGTACATTATGTTGATCAGTGTTCAGCAATATAAGTGAATATGACAGCACGAGAGCAGCATCCTTGTTTGCCAATATCTGAGGTGACTGCTCATAATATCTTTCAGCAAAAGCTTCAAGCACTCTCTGTATTTTCTGAGATTCTCCTGGCAATCTGAAAGTTCCTAAGAAAAGTCGCAATGCAGTATCCATGTTCATGCCCTGAAAATCAAAAGTTCTGACAAATTCCTCAAGTACCTGAACACAAAATTCATCATGATTTCCCAGATAATCTCCAAGAAGGTTCTTGTCTAATCCAGCTGTGTACCGAAAGAAAGATGCTACACTTCGTGGATCAAGTTTATCAGGCAGCAGATTTATTCCTTGGAGATATGCTAGACCCTTCTTAGGATCCTGGTTAAAATGATCCACTCCAACCATCAACCTCCTTTTAACGAGTCTCATCTTACGGACATGTGGAATCCAAAAATAAGGGTCGTTATAATTTTCACATTTTATTGTCCAAAATGATTTACATCCTTCAGGATCTTCTGAAGCTTCTTCTAAAAGAGACAACTCACTGCCTACCCTATCACCCATATCCTTGATCATGGATATTAGACCATCCAGTGCTACAATATGCATTGCTGACAAAGGTCCATTTACTGGAAATGCACTTTTTGATAGTAAATTAGCAAGGTCTTCAAAGACATCACAGCAGGTAATGTCACAATCAAAATTGGCATACATTTCAGCCATGAAAGTTGGCTGCCTGCAGAGATCAACCAGAGCCTCCATAGCAACCTCTTGCAGTTGGTATGATGATCCATGCTTTCTTTGTGCTATCCTCAATATCACACAAGAGAAGAAAGCTTCTAACTGTACTTTCACCTCAACACGCAAATGATGATACAGATTGAGAACAATGCTACATACTGTTGAAAGAATTAGTGGACTCATTGATAAACCAAACTGCATCAAATTACGGAACAGTTCACCTTGAATTAAAGACATTAGTGCTGGGTGTTTGCTGAAAGAGGGGCCACCCAATTCAATAGCTGAATTAATTAAACCCAAAGCAAATAGAGGATCATCTTCGTCATATGCTATCGGATTTGATCTAGGGCCAATTTCAATATGATCGATGACATTTAAAAGAGAACATAGGAATTGAAATATCTCCACCACACAAGGTACTCCAAAAGGCTCCATCATAAGTTTATCACCATTTTCAGCAGTCTCCATTATTCCATTTCCAGCATCTATTATCTCTTCATCCTTTCCATGCTGTAATTTTCCCACAAGATCAGTAGTGCCATCCACGATTAAAGATTGACCATCAGATTCAACCTTTACATTCCCATTATCTAAATGCTTGATTCCAAAAGAATTATCATTGTACAGTGCCTTAGCCTGTTGACAAAATATAGATATATATGAACTTGATATACCGAGGAAGGTATTAATGTGCTAAACTGCTAACCTCCGTCCTTATTCTAAAGGCTAGAACATGTGTGGATATTCTAATGAAATTGGAAGTTAGATCACTCATCCATGGGTTTAAAAAAACAAGAGTTACTAATGAGAGATCGATATTTACATCTACACAATAATTCCGCAGTAGATAAGATCCCGAACCAAAATTTCTTTACATCTGAGTTCTGACTGACAATTGGTGGTAAACACATAAACTACACCCAAGTAACATGAACAATGATAAAAACGTATGTTTAAATCAAATCCTAAACTGCTTAACTAAAGACCAATCTGTTTATTTGAAAATCACTAGACTTTTCTTGCTGCCAAAATCAGTTTACTGAAGCTGCAGTGACCTCATAATGAAGGAGGTAACCCCATCTAGATTATAGAGTTTCGTCACAATAAACAAATCATGACGCAAGACAATATACAAGAGGAATCTCCCCATGTTCAGAATTGTTGAAGATTCCATCCAGAAAATTCAATTCCATCATCATTCTTTGATTTCGCGGAGTTAGTGAAAATTTATCTACACTAAAAAATACAAAAAATTAGTATCCACCTAGTTTCTGTTTGTGTTTTAGCGCTGTATTGTGTAAATATTTTGCATGTTCCATGAAATTTCAGAACGATATGAATAAAAAAAGGATAAATGAAAAAAAAGCATCAATTCTTTAAATTTTACCTCTCCAGGAATATAAGAGCCTCTATCAACCAATTTGTTCCCATTTGTATCCATATCAGGTAAACGTGAAAAAATAAATCTGATTAGTTCATGCATGGAGTGGCGTGCAATCCTTTGAAGCAATTCTCCTTTAGAACTGGCTTGATGTACAACACGAAAGCATGTATTCACTATATTGCATACATGTTGATTACTCAACTTTGATGCTGCTTTACTTTTCACGCATGCCAAAAGAACCTGGAGGATTTTCATCAGCACCACTTCTTCAGAGGCTGGATCAGTCACCTCAAATCTACAGGTCGTGACAGCATCAACAATTAGATGCATAGCCTCAGCAACGTTCACGGTATCAACATCAAGTACATCCAGGGTTAATATTTTGTAAACAGAAGACAAAGCAACTCCAGTGATTGGTGCACCAGTTTCATCAGATCGAATTACATCCAAAAATGGCATGAGATAGATGGCTGGGTCAATATTGTGCCACTTAAGTTGCCATGAAAATATCTGTTTCCTTAACTCTTTCAAAGAATGAACAAGAGAGTGCTCCAATTGATCGTCATCCGTTGCATAGCGAACACCCCACCTTACATTTCTCCTCATCACAGCCAAAACCGCTCCGATTTCAGAATTAACCATGCATGCTAGAGGACCTTTGGCAGTTTTAACAGGAGAGCCACAGTCAGATGGATAGGATCCAGACTGCAAATTCAGATGACCCATATTGACTGCAGTCTCCTTACGTTTGTGCTAGAACCATGCGGCAACTACACATACAAGGCACAAAACCTGGCATAAATGCACCATTTACCATTATCAATACTGTAACTCGCATTTGAAGATTAACAATCATGGATACAGAATTTTAGAAAACGTTCCGTAAAAAAATTGTAGAATTCAACACAAACATTTACAGCAGCTAATAACACACATCCCATCAAAGGTTACACTACCACGATATTCATAATTTAATATGAAATATCAGATCAGAGGCGGTATCTACCCATAGAGGTGTTGTTCCTGCCAAGAGACTACAAGCTGAGGGAGCTGGTTTGCATCCGCATATATAAAAAAGAAGATGAGATCCGGCACCTATGATCAGTATCTCGTAATCAGAACCGGTGCCAGGAAGACGGGAGATTCACAATTGAATGGCTGAAAAATCCGATAGACAAGCAAAATTTCAAAAGTGTATAAAACTTTACCTGATTGACGAAGGATATGAGAGGGGGAGCGATTAAATGGCCAGACCACAGGGTCGGCAGTAATCGTCAGATCCTTTCAATATGGCATGGCCTCGTCGCCGGCATTCGAAGTATCAACTCATTTGAATTTGAAGGATGCGGAAGAGATCAAGAATACCCATCGGAGGAAATTTAATTGAAAAGAAAGCTGAATTTTGTAAAAATTGCTGACTGCTAGGCTTTGGTTTTGTTCATTAAACTCTGAGTCAATTTCAACTGATTTTGTTCATGGCATAGTCTTTTTAGAAAATAAATAATTTAACATAGAATCCGATAATATATTTATTTTTAGGAGAAATACAATGAAATTTGAGTAAAATTATATAACATAGAACAAAAGTAAATTATAATTTCTAGGTTGAGAATATACCTGTCTAGCCATCTTATACATAATAAGTAAATTTGATAATCTCTCATAACATTTATATCAAATTTTAACTCATTATAAATACATTTTTTTAAAAATTTTAGTTTTGTTTGATTTTGATTTGTAGCGTGTAATGTAAATGTAAAAATAAATAAAATTTAAATAATTAATTTACCTGTAATTTTATAATATCAGCCAAGTTCATGAATGAGAATCCTATAATTTAATAATATAATATATTTGTTACCAAAAAAATAGTGTAATAATATATTTAATTTTTTTGAAAAGAATATTATATTAACTAATCTTATGTTAATTATAGAGAGAAAAAGAGTTCTTATTTCATTAAAAAAAAAAAGAGTTCTTACTAAAGGGATTGAGAATCAGCAACCCAAATGTAATGGGTTTTCACTAGATGCTTATCATGAGTTGAGATTTATTTCAAATGTTGATCAAAAGAAAGCCCAAACATGTTTTCTTTGAATGGGTTTTCACTTGGCTTATAAGCCCATTTCCAATTGTAATAGCAAATGAAACCCCAAATCCAATGGGTTTCATTTGGCTATAAGCCCTTGAATTTGGTGATATGATATGGAAGTTGAGATTTCAAATCAAACAAACTGTTTTTGTTGATTAAATCTCAACTCATGCCAGATATGAATTACTCGAACATAAATAAGCATTTATAGGTTTTAGTGTATTGATTTAAGTGTTTTTTTCCCCAATAATTTAGTGATGAGGGGAATGCAGACAATGACAACATGATAAGTTGTTCATTTAGTTAACAAATGAGTATCAAAGTGTTCATGTTATCGTACAAACTATTTGGAAGCTACGTAACTTAAAACTTTGGGGTGCCAGAAACTGAGAAGTTTATGATACTCCAGATCAAGTATATATAATTCCTCTTTTTTGTGGCCACAGTGGGAGCATACCAAGAATCATAGTAAATTTCTCATCTGTTTCATATATTATTATTTGTTATTGTTAATATTTTTCGTTAGAAGGGATCACTTTTTTTATGTGGAACAACTAAAAGAAATTGCTTAGTGTTCATAAATAGGACACTTAAAATTAGATGTCACTAAAACACCAACAAAAGCTTTGAAGTGTGAATCTTCAGACTTTACATGAATAGGAAATCATATAAACAAGTCATATGATTGCATAGAAAGGGAAAATGAAAAAAGGTGAAGTGGAAAACCAAATCATAATAAAATGGGGCCTAATGAAGATTTTGCTAATCTTTATATGATTAGGGCCACCTTAATCAAAATATTGATTAGAATGTCAACTAATTTTGAAGCTTAGCGTGTGATGCAAACAAAGACATGTCTATGCCAATTATGTCTTCTTCTCGATTGTCTCTTTGATTCAACTCGCTTGGTCCTTTTCTTATCTTAATTCCGTGCCTAAAAAATGGTGCATCTAGGCATATTCTTGTATTTCGATCAGCACAAAAAACAACCAACTTTACTTATATGATAGGTACCAAAAAAAAAAAAAATCTAACTTATAAACTATTATAGTTAGAGACTTGTTAGTCGAACATGTCATGCCAAGTTCGGGTTGGGCGGATACCTCGAAAATTAGCATTTTTTTCTCTTAACATACTAAATGGCCTGTATATGCAATGGTCTGAAATTGACAGCTAAAGCTAAAATACGTGGCAAATAAAATTTTGTTATTTCTCTATCAATTTTGTCAATATTTAACCACACCAATGAATGTCAGTCTAATACTAAATTTACTAAATTTTTATTACACTTATGTGATTGGTTGATAATACTTTACAAATTGGCGAGTTCTAAGACTTCAAGGAGGGGTTGAGAAAGATTCAGAATTTCACTATTTCTGATTGAGAAAATCAAAATTTTTTTTATTTGTACAGCCATACGGCCGTGAATTTGTTCCCGGGACTTCGGAAGTTTCGAGTGACCGTATCAATCCCTGTTGTAAGAAAACAGAAGGAAACAAAAATTGGTCGGAAAGAGCCTCCTCTCGGAACGGATTCTCCCTCCGAGAGTCACTTTGAAAGTCTTACCATAGGGATTCATTGACAGCAGAAGAGAAATTGAAGTTGACCCGCTTTTTTGTTGATGTTTTAATAATAGTTTCAAAGGCATAGATAATGAGAGAAGAGCTAAGAAATAAATTGTGAATTTGCATTGTGGTTACTAGTATTTTGCTTTTATACAACCATTAGATCAAATCTCATGCTAATCTAATGATTGTAATTAACGAAATAATGATAACTCTATGAAAAACAAAAATCACTATAAAAAAACTCGTTTTTTTTTAAATTTGTCTCATTTGGGCTCACATTAAGAAAAACATTATCCCACCTCACCCGAATGTGGACTCGAACACGTGATCTCTAGGATTACAGCTTCATGTCTTAACCAACTAGCGGCCAAGACATTTGACACATTATTAAAAAAGAAGAAGAAAGAACTCGTTAATTGTACATTTCTAATCAACAAAAAAGTTATAATTGGTAATAAATCAATATGATAATTTGAGCTTAATTATTGATTTTGCTTATTTTGTTGTTTATTTGGCTCAAAATCTAATTGAGATAAGGTAACAATGAAGATATTTGGAGGTACGAATTGTCACAATAGATACTTGGACGTACGAATTGTCACAAAAAATATGGTAGCATATTCATAACATATTTTTTAACTTCTTCCTACCATTTTACTAGCATATATTCATATCATATTTTTCAACTTAGTTTGTTCTTCCTACCATCTTTTTACCAGTTGATTCATAATTCATTCATATAATATTTTAACACAGTTTTGCAACAAAATCAAATTTAATAGAATTGTAATAGAGTATTTAAGTAGATTTAGGTTTTCAAAATGGAAAAAACGTTACCTAAATTAGTGAGTTAGTAACGGTTGATTTAGAGATTTGATTTCCGTTTTGTAATCCTTGAAACTTTGTAGAAAACCGTTTGAAACTGCTTGAACGTGATTTGCAGATTTGAAGGAAATCGTGATCTGAAAATTGGGGAATCCGGAGTAAGGTAACCGCTGATAAAGTTTGTAAGGATCGTAGATCGTAAGGTAGGGGAAGAATTTTGTAAGGAATGTATGGTTTGTTAAAGAAAAATTTATATAGGTCAAATTAATTAGGGTCCAATAATTGAACTGAAATTATTTGATTTTTAATCTTTTATAAATATCCACGAGAGTAGTAGAATTAGTGAAATTACTATTTTAGTATAATAAATATCACTATCCCAATTCCAAACTTTAAATTCTGCAAAACAGAAAAAAAAAAGAAAAAAATCGAAAACAACGAATACATGTCAAAGCCGCAAAATAAAAAAGTTGAGATACTCCAAATCAAGGTAATGTAATTATAAAAAAAAACTTGAAGTTGTTCATGAGATCCGTTTTTTGAAATGAGTTACATTCTAGAATGTTAAAGAGTTTTTCCAAACATTTTGAAACTGTTTGGTTTAGTGAAGGGGAATGAATATCACATTTCATTGTCAAGTCCACTTCTATGTAATTACTAGTATATGAATATTAATTTTAACGAGATAATTTTGTTCCGGAAATATCTGTTGTGAAAGATTGTCGTCCCTCCATCCACTTAGCCCATTAAGTTATAACTTTGAAATTTTCATAATTGTTAAGAAAATAAAATTATATATTACCTAATAACTATATTTATTAGTTATTATAGTTACCTTAACCAATGATACATAAATAAAGCAACATAACTAAAAAGATTTATATGAACCGTTAATTATGCAGAAAATACACGCAAGAGAGAGAAAGACTGGTCTGTATTATGAGCTCTGCTCACTTCCATGTCTTTTTTACCTCTCTTTTGGTCTTTAAGAAGAGACTGCGATAAACCCGCTCAATCAAAGCTAAAATACGCCCCCCGTATGGAAGCTTCACAGCTGCTAATTTGCGCAGCCTTTCCTTTATGATAATTCATTCAGGCATTCCTCAATGTTAATGCTCCTCTGATTTAGGCCACTTTCCATTTTCTTCAAATTGGGTTTTCTCGTATTTAATACCAAACCCAGTTTGATGCATAATTCATTAAGAAGAAGAAAATGGAGGAGGCAAATAGAATTGAGAGTGGAGTAGGATTAGTTGGAGGAATGAAAGTGATGACTGATGAACAAATGGAGATGTTAAGGAAACAGATTTGTGTTTACGTTACTATTTCTGAAAGTCTTGTTCAGATGCACAAAGCCATGTCTGCTCACCATGATTTTGCTGGTTTTTCTCTCTCTTTCAACTGGGTTTCGTTTCTTGCTTACCAATTGCATAAAGTTCCCACCTTTATCTGTTTTCTCTTTATTGTTAAATTTACCCAATTTGGATTTTCACCCTCTCCGATGGGTTTTACTTGCATCAATTATTTATGAAAATCCCATTTCAAATTTAATGAACCGGGTTGAATAAAGTTCCCACCTTTATTTGTGTTTTGTTTATTGTTAGATTTACCCAATTTGGATTTCACTCTTTCTGTGAAGGGTTTTATTTGGCTGAATAAAATCCCATGTTAAATTTAATGATATTCAATTGATTTCTTGTGCCCCAATTGAATGAAGATTCCACCTTTGGTTTTTGCTTTGTTTCTTATAAACATGCCAATCTCTTGATTTCTGACTAATTCGCAACTGGTTTTCTTTTTCTTAATCATTTGTGAGAATCTGATATCAAACTTTATGAAATTTAATTAATTTGTGTGTCCTAATTGAGTAAAGTTTCCACCTTCTGATGCAGGAATGAGAGTTCCAAGTCCTTACAATGCCCAATTTTTGTCCTATGCATATAACAAGATTCCATCAAGGCAGCGTTGGGCTCCAAAACAAGCACAACTTCAAATTCTAGAGAGCATTTTTCAGCAGAGCAGTGCAACTCCAGACAGGCAAAGGATTAAAGACATAACTAACCAACTTGCAGTTCATGGTCCAGTTTCAGAAACAAATGTCTACAATTGGTTTCAGAACAGAAGAGCTCGGTCTAAAAGAAAACATCAAGCTTCAGTTAGCACACCAAACAATGGCGACACTGAAGTTGTTACAGAGACATCATCTGTGTCTGCTAAAGACAAGCAAATCATGCCAGATGATTTTCAATCGGATGAGAATTTAGCATATATGATCAATCAGATGTACTACCAGAGTCCTGAAATGAGAGGTAATTGTATACTAGCGGCAAAATTGATTGTTGAATTGTCCCTATTATATAAAGTGTAACCTTGTAGTCTTTATTGCAGGGATTGATGAGGTGATTGGTAAAACAGAAGTTCCATTGGACAACATCAAATTCTTGCAATAGATACTATTACCAAGATGACATAATTGAAGTTTTAATGTTTGTGATTGATGTTGGATTGTTTTTGGATAGTTCATAGTCTAATTCTAGTTGATTGAATGCCATAGAATTTTTTCGTTATTTTATTATTTTGAATACATGTATACTTTGCTAATTTAGTCCAGCAAATTATTGTGATCAATATACATATACTTATTTTTTACTAATCCTGTTCATTTTATGCACTCATTGAGGAGTTTGTAGCCAGCAACAACTACAAGGACAACTTGACAAGCTATTCTGCTACAGTCACCATTCTAACATAAACCAGAACATGCAAATCTAACCAAAAACAAAAAACTTCACTGAAGACGACATACATGGGACGAAACAAAAAATTCCCCATCTTGATCAAATCATGTTATCATGGACGGACCGGTCTTGAATCAAAGAGTTGCAAAGCAATTGTCATTTTCTGATGAATTTACAATGATCTGGTTCCAACTGGTCTCGCGTACTTGTGTGTGTGTGTGTGAGAGAGAGAAGACTGAATCCTAGATATGTAATAATTATTATCTCCAAGTAAAAGGGCAAAATAATCTAAGGTTGCTATGTCCCATGTGTAAGTAATTCACAAAAAAATTTAATTACTGGATCAATATGGTTGACTTTGTCCAATCAAAAGCTGGACCCTCATTGGTAACTGCAGGATATGAAACCTGTAAAGTAAAGATTTTGCAGTGGAATTCCGTGCAAAGCAAGATAAATAAAATTTGCAAGATAAATAAAAAAGGAAGACTTGAGTACTGCTTCTGGTTTGCAGTGTGACAAAGGACACCTTGTTTAGCAATTATTGTTTGGCTTACTGTATTATTAGGTACATATACTTGTTCCAGAAAACCTACTGCCTCCTCCCTGAACTTTCATAGTGACCTCGTAACTTCCTCAACTTTCAAAAAATGCATCAATGTACTCCGAAACATCATGTGTCAGCTTCTGATTGGTTTGACTTTTCAAAGATGTATTTTTTCTGATTTTCTCTCTCGATTGGAAGTTGACACATGGCATTTTAGGGAGTAAAATGGTGCACTTTTTCAAAGTTCAGGGAACTGCGAGGTCACTTTGAAAGTTCAGAGGTAGTAGATTTTATAAGACAGTCTAGGTACCGGGAGATGTATTAAGCCTTATTGTTTTGAACATTTGATGCATCAGTTGACATAATTTGCACCCCAAGACAGTAAGCGGCTTATTTATGTTAAACAACATATCTGAAATTTCTGGTCTGCAACACTATTACAGGAGATGCAGGATAGACAAGAAATATCTACCGGGAAGAGCTGAAGTGTCTTTGACCTAGTTCACTTATGTTGTGTTTTAATTACAGAACCAAATTCGATCCTCCGATCAAGATCTCTCTGTCAGAAATTGTGTTTCTTATGAAAATATAGAGAAAAGCATCATTGTTATTAACGTTTCACTATACTTACAAAATTCCATTTTGTCTAATAAAATGACTCGAATAAAAAAACCACAAATTTACAATGAGGAATTCTGACCGAAAAATCAGTATAAAATGACTCAAACATCAGTAGTTTTCTCGTTATTCAAGCTTTGGTTACAAATTTACATTCATAAAACGGAGAAGAAAGCATTACAAGAAGACGAATGATGTTACCTCTTGGTAGCCTCCAGCTCCAAACCATATTATATACCCAATCACCACTGACTCTTCCATCCCAGTTAGTATCTACTTCCATAAACACCTTCTGATACGAAGGTCTGAAAAAGGTATCATCTTTGGCAACTGTAGTTCTGGACTATCAACCATCATCGCTTTGAAAGCTGAATAAGCACCTGCAATAAGGATGAACGATGAAAGGGACAAGATGTTGTCACTTGCTACTTATGCTCAAGTTTAGAAGTGCCATCCATTAGAACGCCAATATCTCCGAGCATTTTCGTTGCCATGAGCATGTTTGATCTTCAGAAAGAGTTTGTAAGCTCTCTCCACTTTATTTGAACCAAGCAGCTTGTTGTTTAGTTTACTATATGTGAGTCTACTTGGGCAAAAACCTTTACTCAGAGCTTCTTCCATTACAACAACAGCGTTTTCAAGCTGCCCTATGTTGCAGAGTCCATTTATAACAGATTCATAAACTTCCATATCAGATGAATAACCACTTTCTTGCATCTGTTCCCATACATTCAAAAGCATCCCGCATTTGCCAAATCTAGAAAGCCGTGCAAGCAACAACTTATAGGAACTAATCGAGATTTTACATCCTGCCTTTCGAACCTTCTTGTATATCATCATTGCAGCATGGGGTGGACCAAAGCTGCATAGAGGTTCTATAAAAGAAGTTATAGTTCCCGTTGTAGGTAAAAACCCTCTGCTTAACATCTCATCCAACATTTCGAGTGCATCCGCCACTTTTCGGGCTCTTATTAAAGCAGAAATCAGTTTGGTGTAAGTGTCAATATTCGGATCACAGTTTCCGCTAAGCAAACACCTATAATATTTCAAAGACTCATCAAGATCTCTTATTGAAATGAAATTTGATATCATTGCATTGTAAACACTAACATCTAGAGCAGAATCATTCTCCTTTAAATTATCAAAAACCTTAACAGCATCCTCAGTTCTACCAGCTCTTCCTAAACCCTCGAGAAGAGAACTAAAAGTCGAACAATCAGGAGCAAAACCATCTTCAACCATTTCCGCCAAAACCCGCTCCATTTCACTAACATTCCCCAATTTTGACCAGCCTCCAATAACAGTATTATATGTTGCATTATCAAATGGTATCTTCCCCTTCACTGAATTGAAATACGAATTCGCAGCACCAACATGTGACCTCTTGCATAGGCACTGCAAAAGCACATTCAGCGACTCGGTTTCATGACCAAACCCGAACTCTTCTGAGTTTCCAAACACTTGAATTGCTTTGTGCACTCTGTGAGCCCTGATTAAGCTGTCCATAACAATTGATAAGGTCTCCAAATTAACATCTATTCTACCCATCTTTAACTCACCTAAAATCTTCAACATATAATCAATGAATTTCCTTCTACCCAATGCCCTGATGATAACATTGTAACTGTGTATATCTTTTGGAATCACTGGCTGTTTAATTGCCCAATTAAAGAAAATAATCATTGCTTCACCTCCTAAATTTCCTCTGTTAAGTACTTTAGCAACTACATCCAAACTCAAATCAACTCCAGTATTAATTAGTGCATTTTCAATCGCTGATTTCCCCTTCAATCTTTGAAGAAATACCCCTCTCAATTTCTCTTCAGGCAATAAAAACTGATCAGCAACAACTCTACTTTCTTCCACCTTATTTGATCGATTAATATTACATTGATTTGCAATTGAAACCCTAGGAGAGACTGGTAACAAATTAGAAAGCTCATCGAGAACATATCGCTCGTCGATTTCAGATTGGCTCCTGACCCTATCTACTAATAGTTTCTCATCTGAAGAGTTCAATTGAGTATCGAAGGTTGAAAACGAAAGCAATGAACCTGAAGATAGAATACACGGTGTAAGGTACCTGGTTTTGTAGAGCTGCTTGAATAGATTTTGGAGGTGATGAGATGCCATTGGATGACCCTAAAGCTTCGTTGAAAGCCTATTAAAACACTTGCTTTCTCTACTATACTGAATTTTTGAAGAACCCTGATATCTTCTATTAGCCCATACAGTGGCGGAGCCAGGATCCCGACTCTGGGGCACAATTGCACAAAAAAAAAATTTAGTCCAACTAAAATTAAATTAACGAGTATATAGTCCACAATATACCGAATAATACAATACTATTAGTTTGAATTACAACACTTGAGAGTAATTCTGATACTAAACTAATACTTTTTTTTTTCAAAAACATATGATTCATTTTAAATAATTTTATATTATTTTTTAAGTAGGTGGGATTTGAACACAAACCAATACTAATTCTCAACAACACAGTAAATTATTCAGAACCTAGAAGTACAATTAAGATGGAAAATTTATGATCCAGGCACAAACTTAGTAGCATAAACCCAAGCATTACAGGGAACAGGGTTATCAATATGGTCCAATAAATTCTCAAGAGGACCCTTTCCAATTACAATAGCTAGTACAAACAAACCAAACATAGAGAACATGGCTAACCTGCCATTCTCATTCTCCTTAACTTTGAGCTCAGAAAAAGTGACAGGGTCGTATGTACAGATTATTTTGACAAAGCAAATGATAAAGTTGCATACTGTATTTGATATCAAAGTTCATTTTGACACAAGTTGATGATCTAGTTAGCATATTCCAAGTTAACATTGCAAAGCATGAAAAACTAATGGTAGGAGTAGAGAAAAGAAGTAATGGATATAAAGTAAGTAACTCAAGAGCTCTGTTCTTTGCAAAGGCCACACGATCAATTTCATAATTTCAATTTCACAAATTCATAATTTCAACATTACAAATTCAACAAATCAATTTCAATTTCACTTTGTCAACTGAATCTCTAATTGACTGTAAATACAAAACGATAACAAAAATACATCATTCCACTACTAATACAAATAGGACACGAACCTTAAATTCAATTCCACATCCATGATTAACCCTAAATTCCAATTTCACAATTTCAAATCAACTTGAATATGAACCCTAATTTCAATTTCACCCTAAATTCCAGTTTCACAATTTCATAAGAAAAAGAAAGTAACAAAACTCACCAGAATATGCTAGGCCGAAGACAGTGGCACCGGCGGAGGGAGCTATGGATAATGACGGCGGGTCAGTGGTGGCAACTTTCCGATGAACACTGCCACTGGACCGTGAAGTCTCGCATGAAGGGTGAATGAAAACGATTGATAATTGAAAAGGGAATAAA
>CAOJBI012029917.1:0-14058 GCA_948277035.1 Euphorbia corollata
TTGCTTGAACCCATATTGACGACAGCAGAAGACTGATTTGATGACTGCTTAATCGAAGAGAAGTTTGCTGATAACAGTAATTTATCAAACTTAAAATACTTGAACAATTAAAAATAACAATGAAAGATAACCACATAAAAACAACAAAGTGTAAATGAGAAAAGCAGGTGTTACATACTGTTTTTCCAGTTGTGTTAGCACAGATAACACTAGTTGAATTAGAATTTGAGTCACTTTCTCTGCATTGTTCTGCATCCATACCCAGTACTGGATTTTCATCTACCCATGATCCTTCATCTGCATCTGTACGTTTATCCTTGCCTTCATTCTTAAAGGAGAAACTTTGACTTCTTGTCTTGTGCATTGAACCAGAAGGTGGAGAAACGGCATCTATTGTTTTGTTGTTTTGGCCTGACCTTAGGCACAATAATGATGGCATAAGCACAGAAGCTAAAATGTTGTGAGCACCAACTCTTGTCTCAGGATCTGGATGGGTCATTGTCATCAGCAACTGATGAAATAGACCATCAGGAAAGGCCTGCAAAAATAGTTGCAAGTATCACATAAAATCTTGGGTTAATTTACAAGATTCGGCACCTGAAAACACATGTCAATTTCATTGGTCTACTTGCCTTCTTGTGATATGACACATTAGGAATAGATGAAACTATCTTTGCTGTTCGATGCACTGCAGATATTGTTGCTCTAGCAGCAATAGTAGTGATTGGAATATTCTCTAAGAACACAGCCAGCTTGTCAAGTATAGGCCCCACATCTCCAACCTGGTTCGGTAGAAAAGGCTCATATATAATTTATTTGACAAATGGTATACACACATATATATAAGACAAAAAATACACTAGCTTATAATACGCCAATTCATACTTAAAATTCACTTTGCTTTATTTCCAATTAGGTGCATTTCATTGCTAAAATTTAAGGCTGCTAAAAAAATTTACTTTAAAAAGTGAAGCTATTTAAAGCTTTAGATCATATTTGTAGAAGAAATAGCATAATTTGAAATCAAAGTTGAAATATATTCAAAGAGAAATCTCTCTAAGAATTATGCAATTATTTCTTTTAATTCCCAGTGTCTGACAAGCAAAAGTTTTCAAGAGTCTTCTCAAAGGATATACCTCTACTCACACATTAAAAATGGACACATGAACTTGAAGAATGTGAGAAAAAACTAATCAAAAAATTTCTGACAAGCTTCATGGAGAACTTAAGTGGATTCATTTTAGCATGGTTCAAATCCCACAACATGTGTTGTCCTGTTATATATGAAATTTACATTTAATTGGAAGAGAAGGAGGGTGCAATGAATTTAAGGTGAAGAATGAATCAAATTAAAATGAGGGTAAAACCTTGTTTGAAAGCTGAACGATGCATTTTTCTAAAGCTAGCTGAAGAAAAGCTTTTTTATTATCAGCCCAATCTCCATTGCTGCATAATTCATCTGAATTTTGTAGGCACTTCCGCAAATGCCTAATTAGATCAAATATTGCACCAGTTATTGCAACTGTAACCCCCTGCTTCGCATTTTGTCCGAGCTGCATAGTGATGTTAACAATATCTGTCTGTATAAGAGGTTGATCGGCCAGATTCTTATTATCCAAGTGCTTGACAAGTGTAGATAACAAAAAATGTGAATTTTCTCCTACAGTAACATCAAAATGAAAGTCAAATATAGCTATAGAAAGATCTGAAAAAATAATTTTTTCTTCCACTAAAAGTGTATCAACATTCTTGTAAATTGTAATAACCTGCTTCCTCCAAAAGTGACTGAAAATATATCAAAACAGGGTATGCAACTCCTTTTTCTAGGGGCCAATGATTGTTCACATCAAAGTTATGGAAAAGTGGTTCAAGCACACGGCGTACTGTCGTAGCTTCTGTTGCCAATCTGGCCATGTTACGCAAGCAAACTCTAGACCAGTAATATGGGTTTTTGGAAATATCCCTGTTTCAATGTCAAAAGAGGCAAATATAGCTAATTTATAACCTTGCTCTAAACAAACATCATTTTCAATAAATACAAGAAGCCTTACATTGAGGGGTCTAGTTCATCAGTGCCTTCTGCTTTAGGTACTTCATCTGTGTTGAAATTTCCCATGGACTTTTTGGAATCAACATAGTTCTCCAAAGTGACCGATACAATCTATTTATAAAAAAAATGGAAGTCAATATTATTGGCCAATAACTTTAAGCGCAGCGTATACTTGCGACAAGGAGCTTACGTTGTCAAATTCCATTGAGATGTGCGAATGCTTACCCATGAAAGACACCTGCAGACAAATAATATCAATAAGGCTTTCTGGTGGAAACTGGAAAGTATGAGCATACATCCGAATCCTACCTTTTTACCATAACAAGATAAAAGTAACACTTAATTTGGAACGGTAGTGACAGATGAACTAACTCTACGCAAATATATTCAAATTTTCTAGAGCCATTTACTAAACAAAAGCCCTATAAATTGATTTAAATTCACACTAGAATTAATTTGATGATTTGTTTAAAAAAAAATTAAGGGATGCCTCAACTTTATACTCAGACCTCGAAATTTATTTGATTATTTGTATTGATTTTCATGAAACTCCAAGTCATTTATTTTATACTCACAAAAAAAACCTAGCATTTCTTTAAAAAGCCATAGGTAAAATCTGAGTTCACGTTTTGTTTATGAGACAGCAATTCAAGCTATCAAGGCCACATTTTTCTTTTTTTTTTTTTCTTTTTCTTCAGAAAATCAATATTATTAGTCATTAATCAAAAAACACTAGCATTGGAGAAAAAGCACTGCATAACCAGTTTCTTGACCCATCACACGAAACTAATAACATCATACCAGTTTTCATGCTGTTCCACACTGTTTCAAGTTCTATTAGTTATATTTCAAGGGTCATCTGTGTTACAAAAATTTCCTATTTCAATGTTTAGCTGCATTGAAACACTAAGGAAAAATTCTCTCTGTGATCGAAGTAGATTATTCAGTAGTAGATGTACACTAATCAAACTATTCAAAAAGCAATAACAATGCAACTGATTGACAAATTAGCCAGCTATGTGAACATCAAGATTGAAACCAAAGGGGAAAAGGATAACAAGAAAATCATTATAGACAGCCAAAACCAACCAACCATACCTATTTTTCTGTTAATGTTCTTTTGCTTAATTTTAATAATCACCATGTATGCATGAGTGTAATCCAAAAAGATTTGGCAAGACATTCCCCACCAACACTAAAATGGGGGTTAAACAGAAATTGCACGCTTCCCAAGCAGGTAAAAATTTATTAATTTGTAAAAAAAAAATAAAATAATCATAATAAATTGAAGACAAGAGACAGGCTAACTACCATGGAAGCCAAAGCTTGCAGCCCTGCAGAACGCAAATATGAAGCTCTTTCACCTCCAACATCTTGTGCCAATTGGCAAAGCTTAGGAATGAGGCCTTCTAAGTTGAACATGTGTGTTCCATCTGTCTATTTTTTAGTAGCAAAAAGTTAGCCAAAAAAGTGCAAAAATAAATATCTACAGTTCAACAATACAGTATACAAATAACCAATTACAGAGTTGGTGCAAATAGGCCTGAAGAAAATGGGACAAGGAAGTGTACAGTTAGTACAAGAACTAAGAATATATTTAGGAGCTATAAACATTCATTAAAAAGCACAAGAACATGTGCGTGCTTTCATTGTTATTATCATTATTGCTGCTGCTGCTACTACTACTACTACTACTATTATTATTATTATTATTTATAAAAGAATTTGCTATGAATAATTTGTGCTAGAGTAACTACAAGTACCAAACGAAACTCATAAAATACTTTGTTAAGAAACTTTTATGACAGAGGAATATTTTTACAAGTAATGTTATTAAGTGAACCCTGAATGGATCTGCTATCAATAGCATATCTGTTGTTTTTACCAATATCGTAATTAGATTCCTTTCTCCTTTCTTTAAGACTGCACAAGGGGCAGAGGGGTACAGTAGGGTTAATTAAGTATCTTCCGCAAAGACTAAGGTACTACTTACAAACCTGACAATCAATGAAGTCAACAAGAATGCTGCAAGCTAGAATCTGCATTTCATCTTTCCCAGTTTGATCCAACAGAGTGCGCACTATGCCTAATAAACTACTAGAAAATAGTGGCCTGCAAACCAGCGAGAAAACTATTAATGAATCTTATACAAGAAAACAAAAATGATTCTGTACAGAGAGAAGTACCATCATGCCATTTCAAAGTTTATATCGGACCTTGAAATCAAAAAATGATAAGATAAATCCTAGAACTTCTATTTTATAAAATTTTCTTTTTCCATATTATGTTTGTTGTGCCTTGAATGTTGCCAGGTACTTTTAGGAGTGTACCAAATAACTTAGCGTGAAACAAACATTTCATCTAATTTCCCCTGTTTTCTTGGTAGGGGAAGCAGGATTTTGAATGAAGGGGCTTGTGACAATTTAAAATGCAAAACATGAAGCAACAATTTGAATTGAAACTTGATATATTTAAATAACAGAATGCAACTGCCACCAAAAATTTCAAATTATTACATTTCAGTGGAGAAGAGTAACAAGGGTTCATAACTTACATCTGGTCCTTACATGTCGACAAAAATTTCCTGTAAATACAAACAACAACTTTCACTGATCCGAAGTTGTCATGCCGCAACTCCTTGTAAAATCTTTGCTCCAATGTTACTGTAATCTGTTCAGACAAATGGAAACTGTAAGGCTGCAGGCAATTGTAAGTACCAATATACTTTTTACATTATTACAAAATAGAGAGCAAGCATCTGCATTATCTGTGCAACATTCTGAAAAGTATTTATGAAAAGAATTTTGGCTATAAGTAAGAGCAAATGGAAGAGAGAGAGCTAGGAAAGAAAGGAAAAATAAAAAATTTATGCAAAGTCGGAAAATTTTTTGTGCCCGACAAATAAAGTAACAACCCATAAAAAAATTGAGTCGCACTAAATCAATAACTCCATATATCTGAATCATCAAATGTTCAGGAAAACACACCTCGGGAACCCGCAGAGGATTTTTTGAAACGTAGTCACAAAGCTTCCCAATTTTTCTATCATTTGGTTCAGCCTCCTGAAAAAAAAGATACAGTAAATAAAACATGTAAACCACTAGTACTTTATCCAAGTATCTTTATGTTCTGATAACCCTTTTTGGGGATATTATAGGTCGTTGATGGGAATCTAAAGCCCTCAAGCTGTCAAGAATTTCAAACAAGAGGCCATCATAAATATTAGATTTCAGCCAGAACGGTGTAAGATATATTTTTCTTGTATAAATATGCTAATGATAGGTTTTAAGTACATAATATTTTATATGATACCACTACTCAAGTTCATTTCTGGTTTGTCTTGAAAAATATAACCTTCACAATTGCTGCTAAAATTAAACAACATCAATTGGGTCACCTACAGCAGCGAAATTCAATAAACTTGAGAACTACCATTCATGAATAAAATTATAAACTCAAGTCTTATAAGTCCACTAGGTTGCCACTTTACCACTCATCGCACAAGTACAATAGGGCTTAAATCACCTCAAATAAAAAATAACCAAGTGGAAAAGCAACTAGCCAAGTAAATAAGAACTCTATATGGTTTCTAGTACTGTCTAAAATTTGAAGTAACAGAAGACATACTTATAAAGACACAGTCTCAAAAGTTAAATAACATGAAAAAGAAGATCAAGGCATCACCTGATTACGTGGGAATATTTCAGCTAGAAACTTCTTATAACGCTTTACAGGCTGTCTAGACCTTGCCCGCAACGAAGGACAGAAGACAAAAATTTTGCCACAGGCGGGTAGAACCCTTCTTGACATGACCCCCATTTTCTAAGAAACGCAAGAAGCCTATCCTGTTAAAACCAATCCAAGAAGCAAAATTCAATCCACAAGAACTCATATATATCCTTTCCAGTGTCTAACTTGAATGAGTTACTATTTTTCAATAAGTTGAAGCATTAACCAAAAAGGTTAAAAGGATGTAAAATCCATAAAACTATACTTCAGCTGTGTTCATGTGCTACTACTAAAAAAAATTTCATGACCCGATTATGTTTTTGTATCTTTAACGAATACATAACAGCAGAAAGGTGAAATTAGGCAATGAATCAGCAAAACTCCATGGTCAAAGAGCCACAAAAACTGAAGTACCGAATTAAAATACAACTAAATTATGAAAACTTAAACGGAACCAACCTATCCGAAATACGAGAAATTATAATTCCAACACAATTGAGTAGTGGTGATCACGATCTGGAATTGCCTGAAATCCAAAATTAGCAACAAAACCGTGCAAGTGATGACCGAATGATCGAGAAATTAAATCAATCAAAATGTGACTTCTATTTCACAACGAAGAAATGTCAAGAACAATTATTACTTGAGGAAATTTCAATCTAATCCATGGGCGAAAAGAGGAGAGATTGACATCACCCTCGGGACGTCGTCTCTCTCTCTCTCTTTCAAAAAAAAAAAAAACCAACTAAATTTTCCCAGCTGAATTTAAATATTTTTATTAGCAAAAATAAGCATAAGAAACTCAGATATGAGGTTAAAGTGACAGCGCGTTAAATGATTAGGACAGTGAAAGCGTGATTAAAGACGGTTGGATTAGGATTGAAGAGACAAAAGAGTGATCACGTGGTGGAAGAGGTGATTCCTTAAGATGAACTCAAATGGAGGGTGATGGTGGGGCTGTGATTGAAAGTAACGTGACCAGCTGTGAGATGAGTTCGAAAGTGGGGCAAATATATAAGAAAGGAGAAATGCATAGCTGGAAGATTTTGGAGTAATTAAATGTCATTAAATTGTTTCAATTCATAAATAAAGCGCAACGGTCCCGCGATTTTAGGAAGTTTACTTTTTTTGATTCTATGACATATGTGTCCTTCCACTAACTCTTTTTATCGTTGTAAACACATTCAACATTATTGGCCGTCTGAACCGGTTTTGACCAGGATTAAGGCATTATTCTCTTCAACTTCTGAAACCTGAATTGAACTAAATTTAACTGAACTTAACTGAATTTATTTCAATGTAAATTTATAACTACACATAGCTGAACTGAACTGAACTTAATTGAATTGTAGTCCGAGAGAACGTGGTCTAAGTGTGACGCCATATGATTCATAGAGTGAGTTCGATTATGTGGCCCTAATTGTGGGTGTGATTATCTTTGAAAGTTGGATATTAAAAGCTCTCACCTTTATCCTCTCAAATCATTCATGTACTTTGATTGCTCTTCGTATTGGGAAAATGAAGAACCAAATGTTATTTTGAATACTACCGTGTTAAGAAATGTGTTTAACTTCGTGAAATATATTGATTCTTCCTCCAAGCTCATGCATATCACATTACTGCAAAGCACTAAACTATTATGCAATGGAATTTACCGAATAATTAAGTTGATTGGGCAGACTCACATATCATAGGGATAGCCATATATAGGGACTTCAATTATGGAGTTTTTTCTTAATCTTTGCTTCATTCCTTTACATGATACAAGAGCATCGATTCTTGGTACTGTGAAAGCCTTGCTTAATCATTAATTCGCTGCACAAGTTATGACATCCGGCAAGAAAGAAGCTGTTGCAAAAAATGCAGCTGTGGATCCATCACATTCGTATTATGTTCATCATTCAGACCAACCGGGACACGTGCTAGCGTTTGTCGATAGATCCCTTGCAAGCCCATCTACATACGACAATGCTTCAAATTATGAATTATGATCCTTTTATGGCTTAGCCACTTGATTGAGGTAGACATTGCAGCATCAGTGGCCTATGCAAAAACCGCTCAACAAGTTTTTGGGCATAAAAATGCACCGGCCATTTTCAAGATTCAAAAGTCCATGGCAACCATATCACAAGATATTATGTCTGAAGCTTCATATCAAATCAAAACTAAAGCTCTTTGGGATGAACTTGAAATGTAGCACAAGCTCATCATAACTAAAGAACATTGGGATGAAAGAGATGAAGAAAAATTAATGCAATTTCTCATGGGGTTCAATGAAACTAAAAAAAATATCAGATCTAATATACTTGTTATGAATTCTTTGTATAATGTCCGCAAAGCATATTACTTAATTGTTCAATAGGAACCACATCAATTGATGTTAGATGATAACAGCTAAAAATTTCTATTGTTGCAATAGTGCAAAAGAAATCTAGAAACTGAAATGTGTCCAAAGGGAAACATTGTGAACATTGTAATAGATTCGGCCATACAATATAAGAGTATTGCACTTTAAAATTCCATTGCACATTTTGTAACAAGCCAGATCACAAAAAAGACAGGTGTCGCATTGAGAATGGTATGATAAACTCTAAAACGCAACACAACCTCAAAGGCAATTAGAGAGGTACTAAATCTAACGCAAACATGATGAATTCCTCTCAAATCCATGATGAATCTAATGTTCGCTCCGTCGCTGGATTTTTTGTTGAATAAATTCAACAATTAGCCAAGCCATCTCCATGATGAATCAGAATTCTAGTAAAGGAGAAGAGTTTGCAATTGCAGTTCTGGTAAATTCCACTACTCTATTTAAATTTGATTTCATAAAGTCGTAGATCCTAGATAGCGATGCAACTGACCATATCTCATCTGATTCAAATATTATCACATATCCTTAATTCCATCTGTTAATTTGCCAACTGGTTCGACTGCATCCATTACTTTCATGGATACTATTTTTTTTAAATCTGACATCACATTAAAGAATGTACTTCAACCAATTTGGTGTAGCTCAATTGATACAGCTCTCAAAATGTAGGTGGAAGGTCCTCTGTTCAATACCCAACCTCTTCAAATCCATATTCCTGAAGAAAAAAAAAATGTACTTTATGCCTGATCTTTTTACCTAAATCATATAGTAATCAATAAGTTAACTTATGCTTTAAATTGTATAGTCATTTTTTTCACATGGTTGTATTTCAAAGGACTTGGCTACAGGGAGGAAGATTGGCTAGGGTAAACAACACAGAGGTCTTTACTACATGACTCCTATAAAACATGTCCCTAAGTCCTTTCAAGTCTCTCCCAGTTCCAATCTATGGCATATATGCCTCGGACACCCATCTGCAACAAGTCTCAAACTTGCATCTACTTTAATTTCTTTAAATAAAAGTTTCATTCCTGATCAGAATAATTTTAGTGTTTAACCAAAAGAAAACAATCAAGAATCCCTTTTTCCTTTAAGCACAACTCATTTCATGTTTGAATTGTTGCATTGTGACCCGCGTAAAGTTTCAACTCATTCCTAGTGCACGTTTCTTTCTTACATAGTCGATGATTTTACTAGGTGCATTAGGATATTTCTCATGATACAAAAATTCGAAATACGACACCTATTAGAGTCATGCATCACATTTCAAATTCAATTTTATGCTTTAATCAAAATCGTAAGAGTCGACAACGACTCAGAGTTTCTTTCCATGTCACATTTTTTTTAACAAAATGGCATTGAGCTTTAACAAATATATGTCTCCATCCCACAACATAGGCACATCCTAACACTGTTAGAGCATTACCTTTTCAATCTTTACCTTTAGAATTTTGGGGTGAATGTGTTTCAACTATTGTGTACCTCATTAACAGATTGCCTTCCTCATTTTTTAAAAATAAATCACATTTGGAGCTTTTAAATCATCGTACACCAGAGTTTTCAAATTTAATAGCATTTGGTTGTCTATGTTAAGCCACCATTATTTCACCAAAACAAAAATTTGACTCAAGAGCTCTTAAATGCATTTTTTTTACTACCCAAAGAATAAAATAGGTACAAGTTATTGGACATGGAAAGCAACAAATTTTTTGTCAACAAGGATGTAGTATTCCATGAAAATATGTTCACTTTCACCACCCAACCTACAGTAACAAAGTCAAATCCTCCTTGAATATTACCAAATTTGGCTGTTGACTTGTCCAATTTAATTTCATAAAAAAAATCCTTTCAACATACTAGAAAATTTTGATCATTTCAGTCCACCTTTTATACCAAAAAATCCCACCATTGACAATTCATCATCTCCTCAAATTTCTTCCTTTCCTCCACCTTAGGTTCGAAGTTCTGATTGCAATAAATACTCCTTAACATGGCATCAAGACTACGTGGTAGGATCCCAAGCCAATCTTTCCAACTTGAAATCAAGATTGTCAAATGCAACCAGGTTTCCCTTCATCAATACCTTTCTTATTCATTATTTACTCCTATACATAGTGCATTTTCAGCTAACATCACAAGACCTCAATAGCCAACCACATATGCTCAAGCTATCCTTAATCTCAATTGGAAGCAAGCCATGGATGAGGAATTAACAACTTTGTATTTAAACCAAACATGGACACTAATTAACGCCACTTCTGGCTGGACATAAACTCATCGACTAATTAGGTTTATAAAATCAAATATAGGTATGATGGTAGTATTGAACGGTACAAAGAATGCTTTGTTGAAAAGGATTATACCTAAATAGGTAAGATATTTACCCAAAGGCAAAACTCACAACTCCCAGATATTTTCTAATAGTGGCAGAAACTTGGGAATGGTTTATACATAAGTTAGATGTCCAAAATACTTTCTTACATGGTGATTTCACGAAGTTATTTACATGAATTTACCACCTGGCCATCATGAACAAGGGAAGAAAGTTATTTTTTTACTCGATAAATCCATATACGGTCTCACACAAGCTTCACAAACATAGTTCTCAACATTCTCTGATGTGCTATGAATTACCGAATATCATCAATCTAAGGCCGACTATTCTTTATTCACCAAGAAATAAGTATCTTCATTCACTTCCATTTTAATCTATGTGGATGACACCCTTTCGACTAGAATTAATCTAAAAGAAATGAGTTGTCTCAAAGAATATATTCTCAAATGCTTATGCATTAATGACCTCGGAGATTTGGAATTTTTAGAGATCGAATTTTCTTGTTCCAAGAATGGGATCTATATGTCTCAAAGAAAATATGCACTTGACACTTTACAAGACATAGGTCTGACAGGTGCATGTCAAGAAAAATTTCCAATTGAGCAGAATCTAAAACTAAGTTAAGAAGACAGAGAACTGCTTAAAGATCCTACCAAATATAGATGACTCGTAGGCATGTTAATATACCTCACAGTTACAAAACCCAATATTGCCTTTTCAGTTTAAAGATTGAGCCAGTTAATGCAAGCTCCACGTCAACCACACTAGAATGTAGCAAATTGGATTTTGAGATATATTAAAGGCACACCAGGTCAAGGATTGTTGTTAGCATCCAAGAATAATCTCACTTCAAGAGCATATTTTGACTCAGATTATGGAGGATGTCAAACTACCAAAAGATCGGTTTCAGGATATTGTGTTTTTCTCATATTTTCTCTTGTTTCATCGAAGTCAAAAAATAAACTAACATTTCCAGATCTTCAACGGATACGAAATATTAAGCAATGGCTAGCACGTGTTTGGAATTGGTATATGAATGGGTTACATTTTGAATGTTTTGAAGGTTTCGTGCGATATTCCTACACCACTATTTTATGATAGCCATGAGGCATTGTATATTGCAGCAAATCATGTATTCCATGACCATACAAAACATAAGATCGATTGTCACGTTGTGAGAGAGAAATTACAAACTAGAATAATTAGTCCTTCATATGTACCAAAATGTCATCAGTTGGTGGATATTGTTACAAAGGCTTTAGGGAAAGATCAGTTTCTATCACTATGAAATAAGTTGGGAGTACACGATTTATACACTCACCAACTCAAGGAAGAGTATTATGGAATGTAATATACTATTAATGTAAATAATTAAATTGATTGGGGCATAATCACATATTATAGGAATGACCATTTATATGACATTTAATTATGGAGTTGTTTACTCCATTAGCTTGTATATATATGTACAGATCCTCATGTAAAAATGTAATAAACAAAAACATCATTTTACAAATCTCTAATCATTTTCTTCACCATACTTTCTTTATCTTTGTTTCATTTTCTATATAAACAATACATGGTCCGACGTTTAGTCTTGATATCCTATGATCAATAGGATATCAAGATCCACATTTCAAAGAGTTCAGGGTTACACAAAATTATATTACCTTACCCAAAATTTCATCATGATCACTTAGAAGATTGTATGGCATCTTATTAAAAAATCAATCATATATCTTTTAAACCATCTAAAAATATTATATTCTACACCTACATGATCTCTTGATTCATAACATAAAACTATTTTGATTTCCTGATATTCTACATAGTTTTTCTTTTTGTTGCGAAATGTAATGGATAAGTGCAACATATGAATGGTGTATTTTTAATTTAAATATATAACTCATCCGTTTTGTATAATTTCATGTAAATTTATGTCAAATGAATTAAAATTTTAGCACTTTCTTATCATGCATTTCATATAAAAACAGCAATTCAAGCTTAACTTAATCCATACTTTAAAACTTATGGTTGGCTTAGGTCGGACAAACGGACTCATTCATTCCCAAGCTCGACCAAAAACTAGGGCTGTAAATGAACACAGCTACTCGTGAACAGCTCGATGTTCGGCTCGGTTAAAGCTCATTCAAGCTTAACTCGTTAATAAGCGAGCTTCATCGTGAACAAAAACTTGGTTCATTTTAATAAACAATCAGCAGTTAAAAAATGGGGTACTCGGGTGGAAAGCCCGTGAACATGCTCGATAAGCAACTCATTAACATATTTGCAAATAAGCTCGTTAATAGGCTTGTTAGCATGTTCAGAAATAAGAATATTATATTTATCGTATAAATTATAAGTATATTATGAAAAACAAATATATATAGGTATATATGTTGTATAAAATTTAAGTATTTTTAAGAAATTAAATAAGTTTCAAATACATAACACCTTGATTCATGAAAGTCAAAACATAATTTTAAATTTGAAACTCGTTTTAAACTTGTCAAAAATTTAAATAATAAGCATGGCTAAAGCTCCACTTAGCTCGATGGAACAAAGTTTGGTTAAACTCGATTTAAACAAAGCTCGTGTTAGGCTTAAGATCTACTCGGGCTTGGTTTGACCAAGATCGGTTCGGCTTGAAATCGGTTTGATTAAGCTCTCGGCTTGAGGTTAATAAAAATTTAAATGAATATAGCTTAAACAATCTGTATTCGAGTTCGACTCAACTCATTTACAGCCCAATCAACAACATGTAATAAATTTCTATTTCTATTTTTTCGGTTTGCTAAATTGAAGTAAAAAGAAAAAAATTGTATTGGTACAAATACATCCTCTTTAATTGAATTCTTTAATATATAATATTTAAGTTTGAAAATACAAAACCCAATACAATTATTAATAATTATTTATTCATCATGGACTTGAACAATTTAAAGTATATGAAAATCTATCCCGGCTCGTAAAAGTTTGAGCTTTAATTAGTAAGCTTGGGCTCGAGTGAGGTTTTATTAAAAAAAGAGTATTTATAAAAAAAGGACTATTTTTTAAAAATATTTACATCAATTAATTATCTAATTACAAATCAAGTATTTTAGGTCAAAATATTTACAAATAGACTTCCTTTATATACATGACTTCCTCTTCCTCCCCCAACCTCACTTTACTCGTTCCCCTCTCCAACTTCCGTTCTCCAATTCCTTCTTCAAAACCCTCAGTTTCTTTCCAATTCCACCTCTTTACTGCAATTCCTTCTACGACAAAGTTTTATAATAGATTTCCAATATTTATATTCTACACAAACTCAGATCGCTTTCTTTTGATTTTCTCACTCTCTTTTCCCAGCTATGGCAGGAGGTGTTAACATGAAGATTTGTGCGGCTTCAGCTAGATCTCATACTAGACGTGCTTCCCGTAACTCTTCTTTCAAGCTTCCTTCTGGTCTGCTTTCTTCCGATTGAGCAAAGACTTGAAAATGTATTTATGCATATAAAGTGTTTGATAAAATGCTTGAATGAACAAAGAGATTTTGAAAGATCTTAAGAGATGTTAGACATCTTGTACAAG
>CAOJBI012030225.1:0-13825 GCA_948277035.1 Euphorbia corollata
GAGTTTTTTCCGAACTTTTTTATCGAGCTTGTTCACGATATTTCGAGCCGAGTATTCGTTTGTTCAAGCTCTGTTCGTTTATGAACTCGAACATGAATTTTCGTTCATGATCAAGCTCATTTATTAACGAGTCGAGCTCGAACGAGCTTTAACCGAGCCGAACACCAAGCTGTTCACGAGTAGCTCTGTTCATTTACAGCCCTAGCCTAGTCTAGTTGTGGGCAAAATTTTAAATTCCCTTTTCAATATCCACTAAATAGACCATTCACGGTAAGCCATCTGCTCAACTTACCATGAAAACAAACTACTATAAATCATATTTTTTTATGAGTTTTTTCTTTTAATAACTTATGAGGAGTTGATTATTCCTTTTGTCCGTGGATTTTGTTAGTTACTTGTTTACCTAATTAGTAATTAGTATAATTGAATGACATATAATATTCCACGTTTTTATTTGTAGTAAAATAACTTTCTTTTATAATAAATAAAAGAAACTGCTTTATACTTCAAGTCATGGTATCTAGTTCTCTTCCTATTTGCCTAACATGGTAAACACCTCATCCATACAAGTTACAACTTCTGACCCAACATTTTTTTAAAAAGTAAAACTAAAATTGGATTTTGGCCACAGAAAATGCCTTTTTTACAAATAAAATGTGGGTTGGGGCTGGGTTAACTATTATATGCCCAAAAGGTGCATCGGTAACTGGGTTAAAAACGGGACTTCCAGTCCCGTCTTTTATTTGCACGGAAAACGGGATTGGAAGTCCCGTTTTCATATTTTTTTTTAAAAAAAAAAGGGTATGAGTTGATTGACTGGGCGACAAAACCTGTCGCCTAGTCAGCCGCCAGAAAACGGGACTGCCAGTCCTGTTTTCTGGCACATGCAGCCAACTACATGGCGTGGGAATCAATACCAAGATTCCCACGCCAATGGTTTTTGGTCCCCGGTTTTCATTTACTCCTCCAGCTACAAATTTATATATTCATTCACATTTCATTTCCTGAAATGTTGTTCCTCCTCCTTTCTTTCTTTCTTTTCTTTTGTACTTAAATTTTTTTTCAATCTTCATCCTTTGATTTCATAAATTTCTTATATCCTAAATCAACCAAATTATTTCTTAAAACAAGGTAATGTTTATTTAAATGTATAATTATTGTTATTTGTTAGTGTAAATATAAAAAATGAAATTAATCTTATATTGGTTTTATAATTATGCAGGATTAAGCTTCAATTCAAATTAAGGTATGTATTTTATTATTTACGTAATTATTTACCACATTTAGTTGAAATGTAATTATTTAGCATATTTATTGTTTATGTAATTGTTGGGTATGCTTATGTTAAAAAAAATAATTATGTTTAGTGAATTGATCATATGTAGTGGTAATTGTTGCTTTATGATTAGATTTTTTTTTTCTTCAAAAAGTACTCTTTATGATATTTAAGTGGCTGATATAAATTTTTGTAAACAAATTACACAATATTAGTGTTGTTAATACACTAAAAAAATTATAAAAAATTAATGCAGATAACTTACCTGATATGGTAAAGAGTTGAGAAGAGGAAGAAAAATCTTGCAAAGGAAAATGTGGCGTGAATGTATACTAAGTTAAATGAAAATGTGCATGTTGCTGAGCATTACCCTTAATAAATAATGGGGGAGGAAACTGCCTTTTAAAACAACTGGCGTGGGAATGTTGCTGTTCATTCCCACGCCATGCAGCTGCAGTCAAAGACTGCAGCTGCATGTGCCAGAAAACAGGATTGGCAGTCCCGTTTTCTGGCGGCTGACTGGGCGACAGGTTTTGTCGCCCAGTCAGTTAACTCATACCTTTTTTTTTAAAAGTATGAAAACGGGACTTCCAGTCCCGTTTTCCGTGCAAATAAAAGACGGGACTGGAAGTCCCGTTTTTAACCCAGTTAACGATGCACATTTTGGGCATATAATAGTTAACACAGCCCCAACCCACATTTTATTTGTAAAAAAAGCATTTTCTGGGGCAAAATCCAACTAAAATTCATAATTATTTTTTATGTTAGATCCAGTACCAATAGTGAATTACATATTACACACTGTATTTATTTTTATGATTATTACATGCTATATATATTAATTGCCTGAAAGGCCGCCCAACATGTCCAACCACAAACATAAATTGTTGGAATTGGGACAATCAAAATATGAATTTGGTTCAACATATTCCAAACCCCAAGTTTGCTGAAAAATAGGATTCGGCTTGAAAATTGTATTCAATATGGCAGGCTGATCAGAAACCCGTCCGAGTAATTTATGTATATTGAAAATAATAAATACAAAATACAATATGCATCATGTATGATATAAAAAATCAGCAAAAATCAAGCAAGTTATATAAAAGTAAAATTAAGTTATATATGGATGTGTACGAAATTGAAATATACTTTTGTTTTATTGTGTAAGTAAGGTCGAATCCAAACCAAATCTAGTCCAAATCTGAAAAATCTAAAGTACATCAAAATAAATATTTTCTTACTAAGATCTCAGAATAAACCCTTCCCGGAAGCTGGTCTAGAAGATATCACAACTCACAAGGAAATGTTATTGACCTATCCTCTCGGAGGTGATTTTTTTTTTCTCTTACTTGCTTTTATATTAAATAATTATTGCAATCTTTCTGAGAAGTGTAATTAATTGCAGTTAGATACAATTCCCAAATATGTCAATTTTAAGATTTCATGGTGAATTTATGCGGATTAGAGCATCTTTAGTAGATTGTGTGTGTGATATCTAGATTAGAACATCTTTAATAGATAGTATATTCCAATAATAATCTTGATACATAGGCAAAAATAGACAATTGACTAAAACAAAGGCTCTACACTAGTTATTCTATTTTCTCTATTCTATGTGATGTGACATAATAAATGTTGGACATTGTCTATTTGATTGTCTACATGTAGATAATGTAATGGAATGTCAACTCATCAAATTAATTAATATTTTAATGTTGAACATTGAAACACTTTATTTAGTTTGTAATTAAGTCTTCTTTGTATTGTTTAATTATACAATTTTGAATGAAATAGACAATCTAGTGTGGACATCTTCTAAAAAGTATTATCTATTTTTAAAATCATTGACATGTTATCAATGTGGGTTTCTATCTCACATGCCACATAATCCTAGAATGCACTATCGATTGGAGATGCTCTTAGATAGTGATTTTTTACTTAATTGTCAATTTTAACTTATATGTTAAGAAGATTAATAGAATAAACAATTTACTGAAGATATGCTCTTATCATTTAATTTTTTTAAACATTTTGTCTACTAAGATAGTGAAAACATACAGGCTCGGAGGGAGTAAAAAGTTTTAAAATATTAAAGAGTTTAAGAATTAAGAAGAATTATTGTGAATATATAGGAACTGACTAGCTTAACATATACAAGTATATAAAGAAATAATATTTTTAATCATATCATGATATTTTTCATCGATTCAAAATCAAAATATGTTATGTTTATTTGCATTTATTAGTGTTTATAATAAGTTTTTGTAAGGATTACATATGGATTTCATTGGGCTCCTGCTCCTACTTAACTGGGCCGAATAGAAATGATGAGAATTGGGCCATCAGTTTTTATTTTCCTAAACAATATAAATAAACCCAGAACAAGATTCTTTCAAGAAGGAGTATTTGTTGTTTTTATTTAAAAAATATTATATAAAATTAATAGAAACCCTAACCCAAAATTATGTACCCAAGTTATTAAAAAAAAAATCTAAACGTTAAATTATATCTCAAACTAAAAATTCTAAAATATATGACGTGGAATTAATTTATTACCTTGATGGAATTTTTAAGTAAAGTGTGGTAGACAGGTTGAATATTAAAATGTCAGTATAAATTATTAGCAAAAAAGAGTAATTAAAATATTAACGAAAGGATAATTGAAAATTTGTGTCTAACTTAAAAAGAAATAAGTAAATTAGAAAATTTAGCCAGAAGATGTAAGAATTATAAATGGTCACAGGATACTTTGTTATTATAGAGTACCATTAAATACAATAGTGATAAAATAACAAAGTAATCAATAATTTCAAGTAATACAAAAATCACAGAATTGTATGATAAAAACGTAATAATGTAGCAAATTCCTTAAAAATTTACGAGCATAATGATATATGTGTTTCAGAACTCGATTTAAGGATCATCAACTTATCACTTTAGTAATTTAATGATACGAGTCGATAAACAAAATTAATGAAACATGAATTTTAAAATTTATAAAATCATTTTATTAACATATTACCGTTAACAATTAAAATATAAAGGAAACGTCTTTTTAAAATAGCATGAAGATAAGATTATGTATAATTGGAAGGTAGAAAAATAATAAAACCGGTTCAGAGGTGCGACGGCCCATATATAATAAAGATGGCACAATATTTATTACATTTTTACTTTGTCTTGATTATTTTTAAGAAGAAGTTGTGTCTTGTTTTCTGCGTATGGAATTACAAGAGGCGGCTTCTTTTGAAGCAATTTTGACGAAAATTGCGACAATGTTGGGCGTAAGAAACTAAAAATTTTTATCCAATGATTAAAGATAAATGTTGTTACATGTCACATAACTTTTTATTTAACAATCATCAAAATATATTGTAAGTTATATATAAATTTTTCCATGGAGTCCGAAATTTTATTTCTCCCGTGAAAGATTGGTCAAATAATAGAGGATTTGAGCCTTGATCTTCAGGTAACTTCTCGTCGGAATCCTGCCGGAAGGTCGAACTGCAAGGCAAGAAACGTTAGAGTGACTAGCCGTTTTACCGGCGTAGCCTCTCCGATGTTAAAGTCAGCGATGGAATTAAGAGGAGGCAGAGAGAATGTGAAAGTTTTGAGGTAGAATGTCGTACCCGATTTTGGACATGAATCTCTATATTTATAGAGATTGGAAGACTCCTTATCTGAGTAGGAGTGGGTCTCCGAATCCAAGAAGGACTCTTACTTGGATGAGACAGAGTTCCTTGATGAATCAGGAATCTAAAGTTGGAGTTGCAATAGAACTCTTAATGCCTCGTCACTGTTACGTGGAGTAAGATGAGTCACTCGGCTTCTCTCACTCGGTCTGGACGAGTGATGATGTGGAAGCAAGGAGCTCGTGCGCTATACGCGCCTAGCATTGTGAGACCGATTTATCACTAACTAATAAGTTTGAATTGGTGGTCACACCTCCGTTCCAAAGTAGAGCATGCAAGTTAGGTTCCGAGTTCGATTTATATGCTTCTGAAAAACATTAAAAAGTCATTATTTTTTAAAAATATAATTAAAGACGCTATAACTGTTTTCACAAAAGCCTAAATATTTGTTGTAAAACATAATCACAACTTTATAATGACATTTATGTTTTGGCTTTTCTTAAATCTTAACATAGTTTTGTATGTTTATATTATGTGGTGTTTTCTGTCTTGTTTTAACTCCAATAATATATTGAAGTAGTTTTTGAATTGTATATGTTAATCAGTCTGTAAATGGTACTGCACATTGTTGTTAACTAGAGCATTTGATTTTTGGGTAAACTTCAAAAAGGTACCCTGTGGTTTCAAAAATTTTCAAAAAGAGGATTTTCAATATTAAATCATGTCATAAAATGAGTATTTGTGTTCGTTTTTATCTGAATTTTTGCGGGATGACTAATAATAATAAAATGCACGTCAGTGATAAATTTTGTAATTTTTATGAATTTTTTTAAATTATGGTAACAAATTCTAAAAATTCATAAAAAATAGTTACATTATTCAAAAAAATTACAAAATTTATCACTGACGTGCATTTTATTATTATTAGTCATCCCGCAAAAATTCAGATAAAAACGAACACAAATACCCATTTTATGATATGATTTAATATTGAAAATCCTCTTTTTGCAAATTTTTGAAACCACATGGTACCTTTTTGTAAAAAAAAAATCACAGGGTACCTTTTTGAAAATGTGTGAAACCACAGGGTACTTTTTTGAAATTTACCCTTGATTTTTCTACATATAAGGATACTTAGTTTCATATTTATCCATCATTATTTAAAGTTGTTATTGTCTCTAATTTGATACAACGGACTATATTTTTCAATAAAAAAATATTTAACAACTTTTATTATTGTCTAATAAAAAATGTAGCGAAAAATAATTGCGTATATTAACAAAAAAAAAACATTTTACTTATTTCAATTTGATATCACATGTAAATTGTAAAATTATTTTTTTAGTGGAAACTTGTCGATTTTGATAAGTTCCTGATTTCTTTTAGATATTTTCGAAAAAGGTTGCCCTCACATTTAAAGCCCAACTAGTTGAGCCTAAGGCTTGTTTGAAGCTACTACTAAAAAGAGTGCTGGCCCAACAACTTAAGGCAACTTAATTGGTTGTTGTTAAAATAGGAGATGATACCGTAATATTTAATAGAATAAATACTTTACTGAATAAAATGTGATGTTTTGCCGAAAGTTCTGTATTTAAGCTTTTGGTGAGACATTTGTTTTTTATATATAGAAGGGACATGAAGAAAAAAGTGAGGGTGGTGTGCGTCCCTTATTGGACCGAGAACCAAAGAGAGGTCGCAAAATCCCGAGATAGGCCTAGTAAGAAAAAGGACCTCCAAAGTTGAAGAAAATCGTAGCAACTGGTAGGCGTGACGAAAGATATCCCGACCCTAGCAAAGAGACTCAACCAAGTGGAATAACCACCCTTGAGACATACATGCTTAAATACCTTTTCGTATATTTATTTATAACTCAAATATTATTTGGTTCATACAATATAAATATTGTATATTTGATGCTCGATTTATTCAATTGTCACCTATTTCGTGATCAATTATCTAACTTAACAGATCATTATGAGTTGACAAGTTCAAGTATGGTTAGCAAAACATGTGCATACAAATGAAGTCTTGATATTCATGATTTTTATGTCGTTAAATGGGCACATAATATACTATAATTGAATAGATTATGCATTAAGTATGCGAAAATCAAATATGTTAGCCATCAAATAGACGGAAAAAAAAGGAATTGCTTTGTGGCCAAATAAGCAATAATAGGTTTGTAAAAATTCTATGTATTACCACATCTTAGATATTAGAAGACAAATTTTAAGAAACCTTTTTGAAAATGAGTTGGATGATGAGACAAGTGCTCATCACTTGTAATGTTCACAATTGCCACCACATAATTCTGCTGGTAATGAACAATATTTCACTGATTCTCATGAATTCAGTGCCAGTACAACTGTTGGCAACTTGAATAGTGTTACTTTTTAGTTATCTTTGTTATCGAATGAAAAACTTGTTTAATCTCAAGTCATTGTTGCTATTAGTTATTGGCAAAATATTTGCATGGTATTCCATACAAAGGCATACAAATAAACTGACCAGACAAACTGATTATTTTCATGGAACCTGGAAAATGTTGTATTCTGATCGGGGTTGGATGCGCTAAGTTGTCGTCATGGTTAGGATATTGTGTTAAAAGGTTTGGACCCTAAAGGGGTCTTAGTTCAGGTATTTTCTATAACTGTATCATGTAATTAAATTATCAACGTTTTTAATGGCAAGAAAATGTTCAAATGTTTAGAAGGAAGGAATTTCAGGTTCTCATTTTGTAGGCTAATTTTTAAATTTTGTATTTCCTTTATTGCCTAGAGTAGCTAGAGTTATTCTATCTTGAGGAGCTGCCTCCTTCATAGTTTCTAGGTTTGCTGTAAGTCTGGTATTCTTCCTTCTTTAGCTTGTCCTCTTCTTCCATACTTTCAAGCTCTTGGCATAATTTACAACCTCATTGAAAGTCTCGAAGTACTTCATTTCATCTCACCGTGGTACTTCTGACTGGACCCTTCAACAAGCTTGACAATTAAGGCTTCCTGATCCAGAGCTCCGATGACTAGTGTTCTAATAGCCATCCACTTGAGATAATAAGCTTCAAAAGTCTCGTTAGGGCGTTATCGCACCCTTTCAAGTTCTTGGAGTGCTGTTTTAAGCTTGTGGTTGAAAGCATAGTTCTCAATAAAAGCTGAACCGAGTTTTTCCCAATCTAACTTTACATACGGCAGACTCATGTACCAATCTGTAGCAGGACCACGGAGAGTAATCTGAAAAAGATTCATGATGTGAACCTCGGGAATATCCATTCCCATCATGATTTGAGGTAACCTTCAACATGGGCACGAGGAGATCCAATGCCATTATAAGGAGCAATATAAGGCATGATAAAGTTCAGAGGAAGAGTATCAGACTCATTCAATCGGTATCTATTATGATCCAAACATTGTCGAATGGACGGACCTAACGTCTTATCTACTTTAGGCACCATTGTTTCTATGCTAGACAACTTGGCTCTCAATTCCTTCAACTCATCTTCTTGTTTTGGGGTTCTTTGAGAATTCGAAGCAACTATACTTCTCATATGGTTCTGGAACTTCGGAGTACTTATGAAATTTCAGAAGCTCTCATTGAAGTTGTGTTGGTCCGCCATATCTTCTTTTAACCCTGATTCGGAAAAGAAGTTTTCAAGGGATTCTAGAACTATACGGTTTTTGTCCTTTCGAGGACCTTTTGTGCATTCTAATCGAGTCTTAGTACGTTTCCAACCTGAAATCACAACTGATCAAGTATTAGAAAATGCTTTTAGGGCTTTTGCCCCTTGATTCTTAGTAAGTCTTAGTATGTTTGCCCCTTGATTCTAATGCATTTGTAGGAGTATATATATGTATGTATGTATGAATGAATGAATATGTGTATGACGGACTCAAAGGTCAAGATAGTACTTTCGAGTAACCATGGAATACTAAAAAAAAGAGGTCTAAATACTTACGAAGCATTAGCTTGAAAGGAGTTTCTTTTTGGGAAAGATTGACTCACAATAGATAAACCATCCTATGAACATCTCAGCCTTAAAGTGACTTTACCAGTCAAAAGTATTCAAGAGATCCATGGGTTGTATTGATACTAAAATAATTGGTCTAGTAATATGAATTACTAGCCAAATGGCTCATTGATCCAAGATGATTTCATTAGTCAATAATATGATTTTAATAGTCAAAAGTTTGACTTTAGAAGTCGATATGACTCGGGGTCGGTTTTGATGAGACTCCACTCTTAGGCCGGTCAGAGTTGACTCATTATTCCAAAGATGAATTTATTAATCGAAAGTTTGATCTTAGTAGCCAGTAGGACTTGGGGTCGATTTTGATGTAACTCGACTCTTGGGTTGGCCAGAGTTGACTCATTGGTTCAAAAATGACTTTATTAGTCGGGAATATGACTTTAATAGTCAAAAGTTCGACTTTAGTAGTCCATACGACTCGGGGTCAGTTTTGATGTGACTCAACTCTAAGGCCGGTCAGAATTGGCTCATTTGTCCAAAGATGACTATATTCATCGAAAGTTTGATTTTAGTAGCTAGTAAGACTCGGGGTCGGTTTTGATGTGACTCGACTCTTGGGTCGGCCAGAGTTGACTCACTAGTCCAAAGATGACTTAATTAGACAAGAATATGACTTTTTTTTATAAGTAAAGAAAGAGCTAAAAGGGCTACACAAGAACACGGCGGGGTATGCAAACACCAGCTAAATCATCAATAATAATCTGGTTGATACCCGGCACCGGATCGTAAAAGATATGGCCACCAACAGGTAACCTAGCAGCAAAGTTGGCCATCATGTTCGTACAACAATTTCCTTCCCTGTAAACATGTTTCAATTTCACATTCCATTCCATCGCTACAAGATGTTGAATACCCATAATAATGCCATAGTTGTCATTCGCCGGGGTTGAATCCGAAGAAATAAGAGTGAACGCTATTTCACTATCCATTTTCATCTACACATTTCGATATCCGTAGTCCCAAGCAATTTTCAGACCTTCCCATACACCCCATAGTTCTGCTTTTAACACTGAGCGAACCCCTATATTCCTCCCCAAAACCCAGAAACCATCTGCCTCAGAAGTCCCGAATTAAACCTCCAGCAGACGCCAATCGGTCTTCCCCTTTCACAGATCCATCAGTGTTAAGAGTGACCCAATTCAGGGGAGGGGGGTCCAGCCAATAAACTCTCAATTTCGTTTAGGAGTATTCCATGTGCTTTGCAAATCAGAGCTACGGTTTACAGAATTAGAAAAATTTAGAATTCCCACTTAGGGATGGCAACGGGTAGGGTACCCGCGAAAAACACTACTACCCGTCTTATACCCGTTTATAAATACACTACCCGAACCCGTCCCAAACCCGTTAAGAAAACTCTATATAAATCCTAAACCCTAATGAGACTACCCGCGGGTACCTGTACATACCCGTGATGGATAAGGCTTCATGGGCTCATGGCCCAATGGAAAATAATATATATATATATGGGTTCGGGTACCGGGTACCCGCACCATAAATCTCATACCCGTCCCAAACTCGTTACGGGTATTGCCCCTTAAACCCAAACCCGTCCCAAACTCTAATAGGACTACCCTATAGGGTTTTAAACGGGTAGGGTTAACGGTTACCCATTGCCATCCCTATTCCCACTGCAATCGAATAGGGATTTGTTTTAAAAAATAAACAAGTTTCTATCCTTCCATATCATCCAACAAGCAATCCCAAAAATAATCCCCTTTCTATAATTCTCAAACCTATAATTCGAATTTAAATTGTCCAACAACCAATCAAAAAGTGAGAATTGAAGAACCTGTCCTTTATTGTCGGCCAGATCTGACGCCAAACAGCTTTTGCGAAGGGCCATGCTCTCAACGCATGGTCGATGTCCTCCTCCGCTAAACCGCATCTGCCACAGACACCATATTCAGTCAAGTGGCGCCTTCATCTATCTGCATCTGCCATAACCACTATAGTCAAAAGTTTGACTTTAGTAGTCGGTACGACTCGGGGTCGGTTTTGATATGACCGACCTTAAGTTCGGGAAAGTTATGACGTTTTGGCCAAACTGTTGACTTTTACAGTCCTCACCGTGACTTTTACAGTCACGGTGACTCTAGGGTCAAATCTTTTTTGTCAAACATTTAACTTTTATAATCGAAATAGTGACTTTTACAGCCACTAAGACTTTACGGTCAAAACTAGGAAAAGTTTGACTTTTTATCAAACAATTGACTTTTACAGCCGGAATAGTGAATTTTATAGTCCTGGAGACTCTTGGGTCTAAACATGGAAAAGTTTGACTTTTTGGTCAAACAGTTAACTTTTACAATCGGAACAATGACTTTTACAGTCACAGTGACTCTAGGATAAAAATTTGATAAAATTTGACCTTTTGGTCAAACAGTTGACTTTTACATTCGGAATAGTGACTTTTACAGTCACGGTGACTCTTGGATCGAAATTTGGTAAAGTTTGACTTTTTGGTCAAACTATCGACTTTTACACTCACTGAGACTACTGGGTCAAAACTTGGAAAAGTTTAACTTTTTGGTAAAATAGTTGACTTTTACAGTCGGAACAGTGACTTTTACAGTCACGGTGACTATGATCAAAATTTCTATAAGTCGGGTACATAGATTTGGTAGTCTATGTGACTCTATGGTCAGGATTTGTGTTTCCAAGGTCTTATTTCTAAGAAAAAATGCAATATCACACTATAAATATCATGGTTGCATAAAGATGTTGTTAGTTTTCACACAATCGTGATGTTATGCACAAATTTTACATTTTGATAATCTATAAATCATGCACAAGGATCAAACGATTAGATCATGCTTACCGCTCTTATTCTCTATTTGATTACTTCGCTTTCGTATCAACAGGGGACTAGCGAAGTCTACTCGCGTTCTGACAAGGTAAGGTAAACTTATAGGAAAATTATTTATGGTTCATCTATATGCTGGGCTTCAATCTCAATAAAAGGTACGAAGAAGGTACCTTACGCCTTTGTGTACCGAAATTCAATGATCCTAAAACGAACCAAAGTAACTTTTTCCACATATAATATACTCAGGTACTTCGATCCTACGCGAATCAAAGTCCTTATACGTTATGCAAAGGGTGTGATCAGATCTGCATCCCAAGCCCTAAAACGAACTTGAGTGATACTTCACCAAAAGACACCTAAATTGGTTGTCGGGTGAGATTATGCACGCGTAAATGTAATCCTAAAATTTGCGTGATAGCAATCACATCATAAATGTCATGATTCTCAGTTTTTGAATAAAATTTCATTATTATATCAAAAGTTGACTTTTATTAAAACGTTGATTTTAATAAAAATAAACTTCCCCAACATAGTCGCCAATGTGAGCGGGCGATCCTTTCGTAAGAGGTTTTTGACGAAAGGGGATCAGACTTTTGCGAGGCACGAATTCTTCCCGGGTTATTTTTTTTTAAGTTCTATGCATTAAATTCATTCAAGAGAAATCATTTTTAATTTTTTTTAAGTTCTACGCATTAAATTCATTCAAGAGAAATCATTTTTAATTTGATTTTCTTAAAATACTGTTAAAAATAGTAAAATAAGGTTAATACCATATTTTACGAAAAAAGTATCGTCACCCGGTTTAGCTCCACCTCAAATTGTGATATGCTGATCCGTGATGAAATTGTTATACCTTGAAGATAGAGATTCTGAGTTCAGCTATAACAGTTATTAACTTTATTCAAAAAATCGAGAATTATGACTTACATGATAATTTTGGCATTACAACGGCTTAATAAGATAATAAAAACTAGCCGAGATTTTCGCATAGTAACGGCACTACTTGGGATTTTCGCATAGTGCTCGGACGGAGTTTCCTGCAAACTTGTTCACATATATCGAATGCATTTTGGTGGAAATAAAGTAGTAAAGCAACTACAGAGACTCTTTACTCAATGATGCGATGTTAAATGAGTAAAGTAACGTAAATAAATTTAAGGCTTAGAGCAAATACCCTTATTTACCTTTTTGTTTATCCAAGATGACGTGAGAGCCGGTTCGGGACTGAATTTGTCATTTATTTGATGAAAACTTAGAGAAAAGTTGAAATGAAAGTGATTGAAAACGTTTGTGGTGATTTGAAACCGTTTTGACTCGAGTTATGGCTATAATCTCAAGTAAAACTGGTTTTGAAAGATTTTTGAACGAGTTTGAATTGAAGTTTATAGCTGAAATTTGATTCAAATCGAAACTCAAATGGTTTAGATCGAAGAAACCTCAAACGGATAGAGTTTTGACACGTTTAGAAGTGAAAACTCATGGATTTTGCTCTAAAAAAATCGAGATTCAAAAGTTATGAAAATAAGAAGGGGAAGTCCCTTATGTGGGCATGTAATTAGCCCGCGAGCTAATTAACATTAAGAAACTACTCAAACTAAAAACCTCAAATACATAAATGGATGATCTAATAACCAATTTCCATAATTATCAGCCGGAGTTTACGGCTGCCAGTTGCCGGTCAGAGGTCCTGCCACCGCTTTGACGAACACATCTTTTCAAAGTTCGGGTTCTCTTAGTTGATTGGTGTATTACTTTCCAATTACAAGTTTTCTGATTTTATACAGTGGGAGAAATGAGACGGACAAAATGTCTCATCGCTATGGTGGACAGTAGTTAAGGTAAAGTGTGAAGTTCAAATGAGACACAAATGAGCTATTGGTTGAGATTTAGCTCATTTTTGGCTGATGATCTTGGCCTCTTAGAAACCTTTCTACTTGGCGGTTGCAGAATTGCATCAGTGAAAGATATGTTGAAATCTTATGGTAGCTGCGATTGGGATCAGTTCCAACCATTATTTTTGGAATGGATAACCAAATGGAAGATTGACGGTCAAATAAGCTTCCGGTAGCTTATGGCAGGGAGGAGATAAATGC
>CAOJBI012031904.1:0-11623 GCA_948277035.1 Euphorbia corollata
TCTTTAATATTTGATAATATTTATTGTAGTTAAGTACCCAAATTTAATAGAATAAATTTTTTAAAAGTTTAAAACACGTATAGATTTAATATATAAATATATAAAAAGTAAAAAATTTATTCGTCGGGCTGGGCTCGGGCCGGGCTTGGGTATTTATATAAAAATCAAGTCCGGCCCATAAAACTTCGAGCTTTGTCGGGTTTGGGCTCGGACTGGGCTTTTTTAAAAAATGAGTGTTCAAGCCCGGTCCATTGAAGCGGTCTCGGACCGGGCTAGCGGGTAGCCCGGCCCGCGAACAGGTCTACATATAGCTCAATAATATAGAAAACATGTATATATAAACATAAACATATCACCCAAAAGAAGCCTCAACTGCATGTTCCATATTTCACTTCGTAAAGCTATATTAATTCATAAATTGCATGTGGTCACAATACATGTTACGGGCAGTGACGGAGGTAGGACCCTGAATAAGATGGGGTTGTTAGATCAGTGACCGTCAACTCACGATCAACGAATTCGATTAATAAACAAAACAAATTAGACACATTGATAAATAGTGAATATATATATATATTTTTTAGCAATTAAAAATTACAAAATTGATTTGCTTATACATTTAGGCAAAATAACATTATGCAACTATATATATTGGTCAAACTCTATTATGGCATATATATTAAAAAAACTGAATGCTCAACTTTCGCTAAAAAAATAAAGGACCAACTATAAAGATAAACAAGTTCAAATACATGCTTACTTAAAAATAGACAAAAACTTATGAGAACTCTTATCTTCTTCTTCGTGAAACTAGGGTTAGAGAGGCCAAATAAATGTGAGATAGCAGACTTGGAAGGATGAAGCTCTGCCTAATATCAGTGATGTTTTCCGACAATTCAGACAGGCTTCAGCCCAACCTCGTCCCCTGGTTAGGGGTGGTACGATTAGCATGCACAACCTATTTCATTAGTTGACCTCTTTAATTTGCATTTTGCACATTGGTTCTATTTGTGACCTTTGATCAGTATAATGTTATCTTTTTTTTTTTGTAATGTTACAAGTATCTCTTTGAGATATTCTCATCACAGTTAAGATTTCTCAACCTTCTTAACAAATGTATTTAATAGGATTCGAACTTTGTTCTCCTCTAACTTGCTCAGTCTGCGTTGTAAGTGAATTACATGTTGATTTTATTATCATTTTTTTGTTACATATAGATATAATTCTAATTTCAATATTATTTAATGATTATGTTATTAATTTAGAGAGAGTGACCTTTTGACCTATAATTTTCCAAGGACTTTTGTGAAACAATGTAGATATAGCCTGAAAATAATATTTATATATTGACGAAAGTAACTCAATGGAAATATTTCTTTTGAATAATGGGAATCAATCTTGGGAGGCAAGAAAATAAGAAATTGCTAAAAGTACAAATAAAAAATGTGACGGGTCCAATGGGGGAATTTATAATATACTAATAGAGGTAAAAGGCAGAGACATTGGTCCATACTGTGTTTTCATACGCTGCTATTCTGCACCATTCTCCTCCTGACACCTCACGTCTCACGTACAAATATTTAAATTATCGTCTGGGGACGACATTACTCAGATCAGATGACTCTCATACCGTATAAATAAACTACAAAATTTATACACATTTGGAGTAAAATATGTATCATAATTAAATTAGGTCAACCTAAAAAGCACTAGTTTAAAATATTTAGTCGTGATTTATGTTATCTCTATATTAGTTCTAATACCATGAATCTCACTGTTTACAAGTATTTTACCTTTTTCGTAATTATACTTCCACTTGTAAAATTACTTTGTAAAACTCAAGTATGCGTTGCTAATTGAAACTTTCAAGTTTAAGTAGCTCTAGCCATATATAGCTGCTTGAACCACTATTGTATAATTTGGTGATGGATCCGTACTGCTTATAGAATTCTCTCTCTATCTATAAATAGTCAAACTAATGAGTGATCTTATCTCAACCCTTTTCATTTTTCATTGTCTTTAACTTTAACAATGGGCGACAAGGAAAAAAGCTCAAGCATTCATGAGCAGAACAAGTGTGAATCGTGCAAATCTTTCGGGCAGAAATGCAGCCATTTGGTGAATAAACAGAGGGCCAAATTCTACATTCTTCGCAGATGCATTGCTATGCTCATTTGCTGGCATGATAATGATAATCATTTACTTATCTAGTTTTCTTTTCTTATCTATGTTTATATATATATGCCTTACAAGACTTAATTTTGTAATTACTTTTCTTTCTTTCTTTCTTTCTTTATTTATCCCAGACTCTCTATATATAATAGTTAACAAATTCACGATTTCTAGATCTGTAATTTTATTGGGAAACAAACAGACTTTGTTTCAATTAGGTGCCATGAATTTAATTGGTTTATTGTCTGTTTGAACTTGAAACTAATGATGCTGCTATGAAGCTGGATCATGGGTGCCCAGTATTCTGAGAAAATGTTGGAGGCTTTTAGTAAATTATTAACTAAGCTATATATTTCTTTTCTGTTTCTTATAGATGATGATAATATTTATAAATTATCACCTTCCTTGTTATTATCTACCCATGTTTAAGCGGATGAATGATTTTATTCTCTTCAAAAGCATACTATATAATCATTTTGGAGGCTAGAGAAAAAGATATAAACAAAGTAATAGACCGCAGTGATTTGCCATTCCTCAAATATATCACTTTTTGAATCCGGAATTGTTTTTGATAAGTTGATTCTGGAATTTGACTCAATTTGTTCTCTATCAACCTAAACTTTTAATTTTTTTTACAGTTACGTATACTTGTATAAATCAACCAGTTCTATCATTTGATTTTTTTAAAGTGCCATACTTTTTATCTTAAATATATTCCCCGTTCCTCCACAATAAATACATAATATATACAAAGTCTTCACGTCAGCTACAAGAGGTTAACATGTGCAATTTTGTCAAGTTTACAACGTCAACAAAATATTAAAAACCTTTTAATGTGACATTTGACAAATTTTTATGATGAATGTTAAGTTTATAAAGTGAAGTAGGCATGTCCCATTTAAGATATACAATCATATATTTTTGTTACAAATAAGATTGATATTCTATCATTTTATTGATGGTAGAGTTTAAATTCAAAATCTCACATTTCTTGAATTCATTAAAGGTGATGGTTACTGTACTAAAATCTATTGATTAATATATAACCATATTCAATTGTTAATTGATTAGTACACTATTAAATAATCTAATAATTTATTAATTCAAAAAAGAAAAGTTCAATCAACTACCCATTTGCATTATGGTGATAATGGTAAATTAGGTTCGTGTTGAAACTTTTGTCAAAACAAATAAAAATAGTTTGAAAAGGCATTTTTTATTATATAAGAAAAACATCGTAAATATGATAATTTTAAATATGCTCAATAGTTAGTTTGCTCCTAACCATATACAAATTACAATTTCATTTTTCCAAATCAGACCATCTAACCACTTTGAATCGTAGTTAAGGGAACATGAATGTGAACCTTTGTTAAGGGAACAAGAGACATGTACATCCATTTTATAATTTTTTTCAATTCAGCCCGATTCCCCAACTCTTAGTTTTTTTTATTCTTAATTCTTAACAATGATATTGTGCCTTGATAATTACATTTTGTTAAGTTTAGTAATTTTTCTCTGCGTGAACCCAATATTGTGAATTTGAAAATGAATATATATCAGAATACTGAATACTTATAAAGATGACAAGAAAAAAATCACATGCACAGGAGAAACCATAGCTTTACATTATTGATATGACAATTTATGAAAAATTATATTATCTTACTCTTTTTATGAGAAAAAAAAATAAATTTGTGGCCTGGTTGATAGACTTTATCTGCTCTTTTCATACATAAAATTTAATTTATATATATGTCAAAAGAGAAAAAACTACAGAACTTCGAGTTTCAGATGGAAGAAGACCATATGTTGTCCCGTCGACCGGGAAGCCCTTTGCATATGGAGTAGTGCCCTCATATGTGACCATGGAAAATTGAACGGCATTGCAGCATTCACTTTTCTAAAAACTAGAATAATATCAGAATTTTTTTTTGTCAAATACATCAATACATTCTTTAACTTGGTTCCAATTGCTCGATGTCATCCCCGACTTTCAAAAGGTTCATGTATCCCCCTTAACTTAGCAAAAGCGAATCACTTAGCCTCCTCAACGTCACAAGTTAAAATATGGTTAGTTTGACTTTTCAAATATATCATTTTCTAATTTTTCTTATCTTCAATCAGAAGTTGACACGTGACATTGAGGGGGCAAACTGATTTATTTTTACCAAGTAAAGAGGGGTATCTGGACCTTTTGAAACTTGGGGATGACATCGGACTATTAAAACCAAGTTGAGGGAGATGTTGATATATTTTACCTTTTTTTAAATATTTACAATTATCTTCATCGACATATTATTATTTAGGAATTAGACATAGTCCATGCTCATTAACCTTCCTTATAAATGTATTTAATGGATTAGAATATTATTCTCCTCTCACTTGTTTAGTCTGCATGATCGGTTAGGTTACACTTTATCGGTAAATTTCAAATAAATATAGAATAGTAAAAACGTGGAAGTTAGAGAAATGAAAGGACATAACCATATAAATAAAGAAAATGTAGGACACATATATAGGGAGAAGAAAATTATGCAATGTCGAAGCAGCATGAAAGGTAACCGTTACATTATCGAAAAATCTAATAAATCAACACTAGTTCCACCTTCATGTAACAATCAAAATGTAATGAATTGAACCAAATTAAAGCAACAAATACACTACATAAACAACACGCCTGTGGAGAGTGAGGAAAGGAAAAGATAGAAGGAAGTGGATAATAATGAAACAAGGAAAAAATAACCGACAGCAATCACATATTATGGTAAGAAGGGTATAAAGACTGAACCGTTTTTCTTAGTTTTCATTTTCAAATTTCATCTTGCCATATTTACGGTATTTTTGTTTCAATTATTTTCATCTTTCATTTCTTAAATCAAATTCATTTTATAATAATTATATTTTGTTATTAAATTAAAAAAATAATAAAACAAAAAGTAAAAACAATATTATTTTAATTTATTTTTTAAGATAAGGGGATGAATTCATTTCGTAGGAGAATTCATCTTTTTTATGATATATCATATCCCTAATAAACATAGGAAAAATTGAACGGTGAAACAAATGAAATAATAACATCTCCTCCAGCTAGTGTAGGCCTGGTTCTGGGACTAGGCAAGTAGCTGTAAGTATAAGACTGTAGTGTAAGCACTCACTCGTGCGGCTTTTTCTATTTTTCTATTTTTCAACCTTTCTTATTTATGTGTTGTACCTTTCGCCCCTTTACTTTTCCTCATCAGTTTTCACCTCACTATACCATCTTCGGGGTTTTTATTAAATTAGTGTAAAATTTGAAATTAATTACCTGATTAGGATGCATTCCAAACTATTTACGTGTTTGGGGTGTTTTTTATTAGAATCGATTGTTATACTATCGGTCCAACAATTTTTTTTCAAGCTACTGGACCGATCTTCAAAAGATCGGTCCAGTTACTTTTTAAAATGGACCGACCCTTATAGCATCGGTCCACTTTAATAACAATTCCAGGTGAGATAATTTTGTTCCTCTGCTACTTGTCTCTTTAGATCTTTCAATTGTATCTCGGTTGGTCAATTTTTTTTATTTGATTATATATTTGAATTGAACTGCCATAAAGCAGAAAAAGAAAGTACTTTCAAATATCATGCTTAATTTTTCATGAGGACACTTCAATGAATAAAATTGCAAAGCAAACAAAAGGCTGCTAGCTAAATTGCAAGAGTATTAGTGTAGAAATTATTTTCAACCACAAATTTCTTAAATAATTTTCTCATATTATGAAATCAACTTTTACCAGTGGCAAGAGACCATGATTTATAATGAATTCCTTTCTCATTAAAGTGGATCGATGCTATAAGGGTCGATCCACTTTAAAAAGCAACTGGATCAATCTTGGAAAAAAATTATTGGAACGATTGTATAACAATCGGTCCTAACAAAAAATACCCAAACACGTAAAATAGTTTGGGGTGCATCCTAAACAGATAATTAGTTTCAAATTTTACATTAATTTGATCAAAAACCCCAAAAAAGGAGTTGTTAATTTTACAAAAATAAGTTTAGAAGATGACGGGGAGGCTAAATTATCAATACCAACCAAGCATGGGAGATGGAGTAGTGACTGTTGAACGATTCATCTCACAATTTCAAAGGTTTGACATTCTCATTTCATCTTCGAATGAATGTAGAAAAATTTCATTAGAAGATTTACCTACTGTAACTAATTGCTCTACCTAGGTCGAATTTGAACATAAATATGTGATAATGCTATGATGAATCACATTGACAAAAAATGTTAAATACTTTTTATTTATTTATATATAAAGATAAAGAGTTTATGTGGTATTATAAATGGAAGCTAGGTGTGTGGTATTATAAATACAAAGTAAATAACTCAAACCATTGAACTCTTATATTAATGTCTTCTTGTTCTTCTTCTTCTTCATCATCATCATCATCATCATCATCATAAGCTCCCTCAACTTATATTAATGTCACATGTCAAAAACATAAATAATGTACTCATATTTTATACTGCAGGTGTTTCAATTCGTCTTTAAAAATTCCGTGCCTTCCTCACTTTGAAAATGTTCTCGCAGCTGCATCAACTTTGAAAAAGTGCACATTTGAACTCCCTCCATCTTATGTGGCATCTTACATGGCATGTGTTGAATTTTTTAGCAAGTGGTTACCATAATTAATTAAAAAAATAAAAAAGAAAAAAAAAGGAAAAATCACACATCTGTTCGTCTTCTTCATCGAACCTAAGGACCGCCAACTACTCCTTATGCTCGTCCCCAGGAGATTGAGGAACAACATGGTAAAAATGAGAAGGAAAAATTATTAGGGACTTGATTGAACTTTTTCCAACTTTTTTTTTATTTTTTTCTAATATATACCATGTGATTGGTTTGACTTTTCTAACTTTGATACGTGGCAGAGAGTATGTTACACCTCCTTTGCTGAGAGTGGTTTAGAAGGATAAAGGGAGTCAAAAGGTGCAATTTTTCGAAATTAGGGTAGTTGTGAAGATATTTTCAAAATTCAGGAAGGTACTAGATTTTTAGAAATAACTTGAAGTACACGGAGTAAGCTTGGGATAAATAACGTACTCAATACATAAAAATGTCATGCAACTCAAAAGGAAAAAAGACGACATCGTTTTAAACTGGGGGGGAGAGGACAGGGTAAACTGTAGGAATATTATGAAACACAAGAACTAAAGCGGGGCGAAGCAGGAAAAGATCAAATGGCTATTCATTCTATGCAGCCATAGTTTTGTCCCCTGCCGCCGAAAATAGCCTTGTGTCATTATTTCCTTCTGCATCTGCCTTAACCAAATTCTTTGATTCCATCCATTAATTAATCAGCGCCCAATGTCTCACTATACCACTATTTTTCGAGGTTCTGCTACAACCTCCTCTGTGTTTTGCTTCAGAACCTCTTTTCGTGCCCAATTTGTTAAAACCCCTCACAAAACCCTAAACCCCCATTCTCTGTCTTCCTTCCAATCGTTTATTACTGTTTCCAATAATAGAAAATTAGGTTTTAGACCTCTTTTGTTTGCTAAGCGCGAGGGAGCTGTTAGCTGTTCTGGTTCTCGTGGTTTTTGGGATTGGAGAACCATCACCTTGCCTAGTTTGCCCTTTCAGAACTCCAATTATGGTCGCTTTGCTTACCAGGACTTTCCTACTGATGATTCAGATTGTGAAATCGGCTCCTCCACGAATCAATCATTGGTTGGTATTTTTTATATGCAGTTATTCAAACGTTGCGAATTGTCATTTTTGAATTTTCGTGCTTAAAGTTTATTCATTTACGAGTTCACAATCAGTTTCGTTGGATATATTGGGTTTTGAAGAGTTTGGGTATCAAACACACCATATGTACAAATTGGTCTACATCCAATTGGAATTAGACCAGAATTAGAAAATCACATTGCTTTTCACTCTGTCCCAATGCACATAAATGGACTTGAAACTAGCGTAAGAAAACTGTTATTTTGAATTTAGCAGTAACCTCAATTGTGTTACTTATAGTATTTGAGCTGTGAGAAAAAAAAAAAAACTATAGTTAGTTAGACGTATATTTAGAACCAATTAGGAAAGTATATGTAAAGAAAAGACTAAAAGAGTTTTTGCTAGTTTTATGTGCTATCAAACTTCAGATGAACTTTTTGCATCCTGAATTGGGTAGCACCTTTATCATCACAACCAATGCAATTTGCAGATGAAAACTGCATTTATGAAAATTTTACTCCATTCATGAAAATTGAATGTTATACTTGCTTGGCCGTCATCTATCATGGACAATGGGATGAGACTATTGTTTTAATGCATCTAACTACCTACGTATGTTTTCTTGTATTTTTTTAACCATCCTTGTATTTTACATTTTCCTGTGGTATTGCATGAGGTATGTTCAACTGCCTCCAGGCCCGCTCCTAGAATTTTGAGGGCCCAGGGCGAAAATATTTTGATAGCCTGTTACTAGTAGTAAAAGTGATTTCAAATTTGAAAATTATGATTGACATTTTAAATTTTAATCCCCAACATTTAACCAAATTTTTGAAGAGAAATATTGATCTAACTCAATTAATGTTTATACTTCACACACTACATGGGCCCGGGCAGTCGCCCATACACACCCTCATTCAGGAACGGCCTCTCTCATAGATTCATCTTTCTTTGATGCAACATTTCAGAGTGGTTCTACAGTTGATAATGTTGATGATTGGAGATATAAATTAACCATGCTACTTCGCAAGAAAGATGAGACAGAAATTGTCTCGAGAGAGAAAAAGGACAGGCGTGATTTTGAGCATCTTTCGGCAATGGCAGAGCGAATGGGATTGCACAGGTAATTGTTTTTTTATGTATCTTTGTTGTAGTTATTTTTATTTGCATTTTTTCTTTTACTAGTTTCTTTTGAAATTCTTTCTGCAAACTAGGTTTCGTTTAGCTTCATTTCAAATATTTTAGGTGGTTTTTTTCTAAAATTTTGCAGCCGACAATATTCAAGAGTAGTTGTTTTTAGTAAAGTACCTCTGCCAAATTACCGTCCTGACCTGGATGACAAGCGTCCACAGAGAGAGGTATCTTTTTTCATCCTTTCTTGTAGGCAGTACCGCAGTAGCATAATTTTTTGTTTGTACGAAAAGGTGTATTGAGGTCACTTGTGCATTTTATTAAAAACTTTAATGTCTGGCGAGTAATTAGAGTGGGAATTTCTTCCTTAATTTTTTTTCTTTTCTTTTCATTCTTTTCTTTCTTTTGGCGCTTTAATTTATTTTTTGGTAACTGGCGCCTTAATAATTATGCCTTGATACACCTATAGGTGTTTTTGCCTCTTGGGTTACAAAGAGAAGTAGAAGTGCATCTCAAAGCTTACCTTTCCAAAAGATCCACAAACGGTGGGAGCTTTTCTGCTAATCATTTATCAAGATCAATCAACAAGGAAAGTGTTGATATGACGAATGGACTTTATGAGCAGCCAGAACCTGTGGTTCAAAATAATGTTGGCAGGGAGAAAATTCTCCTTCGGAAAAGTTTGCAATTGAGGAATAAGCAGCAAGAGTGGCAGGTATTCTACGCAATAATGTAAACAAATTGTATGGAAAACTTTAGTTCATGTTACCTTCATATAGATCATCCTCACTTGCATTTCTTTATGTATGCTTGTTTTTTCTGTTTGTGTTTTTCTAATCACATTTGAAGTACTTTGTAATTTTTTTTCACTGTCTTCCCCTAAAATATTAGTACTTTTGTCCTCTAAAAGTTTTTATTGTTTATGCTAATTCATCTAGGTTTATCTGTTACTTATGGTTACAGTTTAAATTATATCGTGCTAAAAGTAATCCCTCTATAGGATTCTCCTGAAGGCCAAAAGATGGCTGAATTTCGACGAAGTCTTCCTGCATACAAAGAAAGGGATGCACTGATAAAAGCCATTTCTGAAAATCAGGTGCTGTGAGCTTAATACATGATTTTTTCCGTCTCTTTTTAATTTATGAGTTTGAAATATGAAGGAATAATTTAATATGGCTCTAGGATAAGCGTTGGAACCCCTTGAAATATCAATACTTGTTTGGTAATTTCAACTAACAAATTACCTATTTGATATATTGATAATATGTCCATGCAATTTTGGGATTTATGTATTGAATTTCTTTGACTTTTTTTAAAACCTACTTACATGTCACAAAACAATGAAGGCACATTGCTAGAACATGTGAGGAAGAACACCAACTTTAGTATAGAAAAAACTACAATCGTCAAGGTGTCTTTGTTGTTGATACCACTTGACTTGACTTGTTAAGGGAGTTCAAGGGCCTGTTTAGTTTCAAAACTTGTTTTTTTTTTTTTCGATTTTTCTAATTTCATTTTTCTAAACAGACAAATGGAAAACTAAAAAATATATGTGTTTTTTTGTTGAGTTTTCCATTTTGTACTTTTCAAATGGTACTTGATATTTTAAAGTTTAGCGGGTAAAAAATATTACAAATTGAAAAAAAAAAATCAACAATTTGTATAAATTTGCTAAAATTCAATCATAAAAGTTTAAAAAAATCTTTTAATTCAATTACAAATGTAATTTTAAGTAGTTCAAAATAATGATGCAAATGTATTATAAAAAATAAACAAAGATAACTGAATAAAAAGTTTGAGTCAAAATACTAGTTTACAACTAATGACAATGAATTCTAAAGTTGAAAAAGCTAATTGAACCTTATCATAAAGAAAACTTAAAATTTAATATGTTATAAATGGCGAAACAAAAGTGAAAATAAAAAGGGGAAATGGGATTTATGGGAATGAAAGTGTGAAACAGGATGTCAGTTGCACAATGAAAGCTCGCGTGTTTTCCTTTCGGACAACAACTTGTAATATTTTTCCATAGTCTAGTTATAACGAAAAATGTTTTCAAGTTTTCTGTTTAGACAATATATGTAACTAAACAGGAAATTCTCTTTTCATTGCAGGTTGTTGTTGTCTCTGGTGAAACTGGTTGTGGTAAAACAACACAACTCCCTCAATACATACTAGAATCTGAGATTGATGCCACTCGTGGAGCTGCTTGTAGCATAATTTGCACTCAGCCTAGAAGAATATCCACTATGTCTGTTTCTGAGATAGTTGCTACTGAACGAAGGGAGAACCTGGGGGAATCTGTGAGTTTCTGCCCTTTACCTAAGTTATTTTTTTGTGTAATTATCTGTGCTTGTCAATTGTTTTAATTTCCTCCTTTTATCTTCTTTTTAATAGGTTGGTTACAAAGTTCGTCTCGATGGAGTTAAAGGTAGGGACACTCGCCTTCTCTTTTGCACTACTGGCATACTGCTGAGGAGATTACTTGTTGATAGAAATCTGAGTGGTGTGACTCATGTTATTGTTGATGAGATTCATGAACGTGGCATGAATGAAGGTGTAATTGATATTCATTTTGGTTTCTGATTGGTGAAGGCTATGC
>CAOJBI012033007.1:0-12629 GCA_948277035.1 Euphorbia corollata
TGATTGAATTTAACAAGGAATACAACTCAATTCCAAAACTTATTAAAATTATTGCAGCCTCCTTAGATACAGAAATTTAATCTTGTATATGTATTAATTAATTAAATTTAAATTGATTTCTGTTTTCAGTTTCCCTACCAACCAATAGCACCTATTTATAGGATTGTGGATTTGATGGGTACTAACTGTTACGCCTATCCTCTTAAACTACAATTCAATTAAATTCAAAAAGTTTAACTATGTTCATTTAAGTTTAGCTATGTATAATTATAAATTTATACTTAAATAAGTTCAGTTCAGTTAAATTAAGTTCAGTTCACTTCAGTTCAACTTTCAGAAGTTGAAGAGAACAAGAACTTAATCAAATGCATCTACATATACAGTAGAACCTCGATAAATGAATACCTTTGGGACCGAAAAAAAATATTCATTTGATGAGATTATTTATTTATCGATTAATGAATATAATATTTATTTATCGATAAATGAATAATAATTCATTTAGATGATATTTTTAGACTTTCCGTTGATCAAGATATAAAAGCGGAAGCAAGAAGTGGTTTTTTTTGTAATTATATCATTTCGATCAGAAGAAGTTGATGTTAATTCCTGAAGTAGAAGATGGTCAGCTAGAGCAAGAGATCCAATTTTTAAGTAAACTCATTTTCTAAAGCTGTACTAAATGATGAGGTAAATGATCCCGAAAGTGATGATAGTATCACAAATGTCCTCAAGAGAAGTTTTTCAAGTTATTGTCACTATTGATGCAACATGATCAAAATATTCCAGAAGTGGTGTATGTTTTACACAAAATCAAGGATAAGATGCATTTTGAGGGAGGAAAGAAACAATCAACTTTGGAAGCATTTTTCGAAAAATTATGACTTATTAATGTGTTTGAAAATTAATCATTGGATGAAATGCATTCATGATATATGGTGGCTCAGTTGGAAGTGCAGAGCTGTGAGTGACCTGATGGTCACGGGTTCGATCCCCCCCATCTGCTGAGAGACTTTAATCCTTAATCTGCGACCCGGTCGAGCAGGATTAGTCGGATCCCACCAAAGGTGGGTCCGGAAGACCTGTGATTTATTACCAAAAAAAAATATAAATAAAAATATATTATTGAAATATGGTGATTATTCATTTATATTTACATATGGCCTATAAATACTTTATTTGTATTTATTCGTTAATGCATTAAGCGAAGTTATTCGTTAAGCCCATTGGACCAAGTTTGGACCGAAGAAATTTATTCATTAGATGAGGTTATTCATTTATCGAACATTCATTTATCGAGGTTCTACTGTACATGTTGTTTTTGCAAGTATCAATGCCATTTCAGAAACTGAACGGCCCCAAATTTATATCATCCATATGAACCATTTCCAAAAACGAGAGTCCTTCTCAACCCACGAATCATGGCACCGCCACACCCTTTGCTTCTTAACTCAGGGTATTAATGAGAATGATATGTTTCGGTATATATTCATACAACCATAAGCCATGAATTCCGTATGGTCCTTAACTCAGGTGGATTATACGAGCAATTAGGACATGCTTGACTAGTCGTCCATCTCATAAGCCATTAATTCCAATACAACCCAATGGTCCCAAACTTCCAATCCAAACTTTAGAAACCGGGACCACCCCCGGCCACTAATTGACCTCCATATAATAGTTAGCATGTTGAGTGGAAAAATACAAGGAAAAAAAAATAAAAAACTAATACCATTTTCTAATTCATTAAAGCCAAATACATAATTTAATCCTTAAGTTGACAGAAAAAATCATTTGTTACCCTAACCTCTTGTACGTGTAATTATGCATTATAAAGTTGATAAAACTGTATAACTTAATCCTCTAAAAATGACTTCACTAGCCTGTTTTAAAGGGTTGAGTGTAAAACACACGCATGACAAGTAAAGTTTTTGAAAAGATTAGGAACTAAAGCTTTAAGAAGAAGCAATTCTTTCATCTACATCTGGTGGAGGAATGGGATCAGAAGAAAACAGTCTCACCTGAGTAAGCCATAGGCCATAGGGTCTCACTTTCCGATCCAGGTCCAATGAACAAGGAAGTTCGAGTGAACACCTGGTGAAATGGATTTAGGAAAGCACATGTAATCCTCACCTTAATTAAGAAAGATCATACTAGATTTAAGGAATAATAAGACCATTTATTGCAAAATTGACCTTTAAAGAGGTAAAAAAGAAGGTGCAATTTCTCTTTAGTTGGCCGGGAATAGGCATTCACCCAGCCAGTAATCTGGTCTTCGAGGGGGCACAAAATAGGCAGAGTTACGCCGCTGGTCAATAAACAATTATAGCACATGAATTGTACAGTCAATAAATATCTTGATAATATATGTTTTTTTGCGGACAAACACATTTACTATTTGTCTATTGATTTTAAATTTGTATTGTGTAAAATTGGCAGAAATTATGATCATAAATGAAAAATGAGTAATTATTAATAAAGAATAAACTAAATATAGTTTGAGTTCATACAAATATATGTATATATATATATATAATTACTGTGCACCACTAATATTTTGAGATGTTTAAATTTTGAGTCTTGACTCATGTCAAGAGTATTCAGAAATTACGTGAAAAAAATACGTATAACAAACATTTTGGCATGGTTCAAGTATTCTATTAAATTCAAGTTACAAAAACATATAATTATAAATACTTGTAATATGAAAGGTACATGGCGGGAAAACTAGACTAGAGATTATTGATAAGAAAGCTACTTGTAACAGTCTTAACCGAGGAAAAATTAATGAAGAAGAAAAAATTTAATAAGATAACTAGAAGTAAAGATATGAATATAATATATAATGAAAAAGAGAGAAAATTAAAAGAAAATCTCATATGCGAGGGCTAGGACTTAGATGTTTTGGTAACCAACTCAACTTCGAAAAAATACACATTTTAACTCTTTCTAATTTTCTGAACATTTTTTAATTCAGGATATTAAATTAATTATAAAACTTGACATGTGGCATATTTTATCAACCTTTTCAAAAAATCCAAACACAAAAAAAGCTAATTTCCTCCTCCTTCGTCTCCCTCAATCTATTCTTAATCTCTGCCACAAATCCCTTCCTCCCTTCCTTATCAAAACTAACAGAATAATATAATCAATTACCTATTGAATTGAAAAAAAAATATAAATAAAAAAGATGATTGAAGTCTCAGATTAGAAACCTAACAATTCCTTACTCCAACGACTTGCTCTGCTCTTCTCCTTTTGCCAGCGCGATTCGAATTCGTTACTCTTTCTATCCATTTTACTCCAACGACTTGCTCTGTTATTCCCATCTGCAGTTTTCTGCATAGCCAACAACACATTCAATCCGCTTAGCTAATTTGTCACTTCCCCACTTTTTATTTTGATTTTCTTAGTCATATTTTGTTGTCAGATGGTTTTTCGGCAAGCAGATGAGCGGCGGCGAGACGGTGATTGGAAGCAATCTTCCAGGTGGAACTGATAACGCAACTCACGTCATAATATAATCAATTATACATCACCAAATTCATTAAATTAAATTCAAAATTGAGAGAATCGAGTAATGAGCAGCCCTGCTATCCTTAGGGAAAGAGACCGGTAAGAACTTCGTTTCATAGATCGAGAAGCCGAAACTCGTCATTCGATAGAGTATAGAGGTGTCAGAGCTCGACGAAGGGTACGGTGAAGAAGGAGAAGAAAATGAGTCAATTTTACCATTTTTCTTAACTAAAGTCAATCATCTCTCCAATTTTTTCAACTCATTCAATGTTAGGTGCTAGGATTTGAGAGTTAAAAAGTGTAGTTGAGGTATTTGCAGGGACTTTGTCAAATTTGAGCACCTTTTAATGCATTAGGTTTTCATTTAAGTATTATAAAAGTAAATTGAATGGGTTATCTTCGATCTCCAATCTTTCAAGGTTCCAAAATAGAAGAGCTTCTTCCATGGTGGGACATTTTCCCCTGCACCACCCAATACAGGAGGAGGGTGAAGGAGGTTTTTGGCGACCGGTGGGGGCACGTGCCCCTTCATCCCTACCCCTCCTTTCGTTACTGCACTCACATATTGATTCAAATAGAAGATTATTTCTTGTGCTCTTCAGTCGGATTAATAAAATTAAATTTAGTATAACCCTTCTTCCTATGTCAGCACTCCAAAACCCTCTGTATACCTGTCGAGATTCGGCACCGGAGATGGGGAAAAGTGTTGTTGAAGATGAAAAAATTTGAGGCAGGAGAGAGATGATAGAGAGGATGGAATATTAGTGAAATAACATTTTCTTTTCATTTCTTATGTAAAATATAAAATTAAAAATAACCCACATAATTGTCCAACCCGGCAACAGGGGTTAAGTTTTGCAGTTTTGTCAATTTTTATTTATAAAGTTCCGTGCATGCAAGATTAGGGATGACACATATAACTTTTTCTGCCAATTTAGATGACAAACTATATTTTAAATTAAAGGTACAATAACAAACACATAGTCAGTTCGCATATGAAAATGACCATGTAATTACCACTTGAAAAAGCTAATATTCTTTCAGGAAAATAACTAACCACTGACACATTCTTCAACCTAATTTGTCCGGCAAATTCTAATTATAAAAACATTATTAGTTTTAAAACATGGAAGATCAGCGTTAGCTTAATCAGAACATAATCGAACAAGTCTCTTGTACACATGTGATCATCATTTTTCTTCTTTCTTATTCTCACCTTCAACATTAATGTTATTGGGAAATAATTCCGATGATTCCAATGCTATAATCAATGATAATAATGTGATTATCAAATCATCAATATATACATCAAATGGCAATTTACTACTTACCACCACGTTTTAAGCAACTGGGAAATAATTACGATTATTTTAATGGTATTTTATTGGAATCTTATCTCTCTCTCTCTCAAATTTCTATTTATTGATATACATTACATTATTCAATCTACTCCAAGTTCAAACCATGGAGACTTATAAAAATTTCAACATTCCACAGTATGTTTGTTTTTTGGTGTCATTCTTGATCCCAACAACATTAATACATGCAAACACACACAATTATATAGTCCACATGGACTCATCCGCCATGCCCAAAGCCTTCTCTACTCACAAAAATTGGCACTTGGCCACTCTTTCCTCCGTTTTGGCAGACTCTAAAACCACATCAAACTCCATTGATTCAAGGTTTTTATACAGCTACACTCATGTTGTCCATGGTTTTAGTGCTCATCTCTCTGTTTCAGAGCTCGAGCTGCTAAAAAAGTCTCCAGGCTACATCTCTTCCTTCAAGGATGTTCCTCTCAAACTTCACACGACTCGCTCCCAAGCCTATCTCGGCCTCAATTCCAACTCGGCAGCCTGGAAATCGACCAATTCCGGCGAAGGCATTATCATCGGCGTCGTGGATACAGGAGTATGGCCGGAAAGCGAAAGCTTTAAGGACTTTGGAATGCCGGATGTTCCAAAAAGATGGAAGGGGAAATGTGAAAGTGGAACTCAGTTCAACTCTTCGCTTTGCAACAAGAAGCTCATTGGTGCTCGTTTCTTCAACAAAGCACTAATTGCAAATCATCCTAATATTACTCTGTCAATGAATTCCACGCGTGACACTAAAGGGCATGGGACACACACTGCCAGCACGGCGGCTGGGAACTTCGTAAAGAATGCATCATTTTTCGGGTATGCTCCGGGAACTGCAAGCGGGTCGGCTCCGAGGGCACATGTAGCAATGTACAAGGCCTCGTGGCCAGAAGGGCTTTATGGTGGTGATGTCATTGCTGCAGTTGATCAAGCAATTATTGATGGAGTTGATGTTTTGTCGATTTCTTTGGGCCCCGTGGAGGATGCTGCTCTGTATGAAGATCCTATGGCACTGGCTACATTTGCTGCGATTCAGAACAACATATTTGTTTCTGCTTCTGCAGGTAATAGAGGCACTTTTTCTGGGACAGTGCAAAATGGAATGCCTTGGGTACTAACGGTTGCTGCTGGCACTATTGATCGCCAACTCCAAGCTGTTTTGACTCTAGGAAATGGAGAATCTGTCTCGGGAGTCACTTGGTACCTGTGGGATTATGATTCGAACATCACTCTATTGGTGTACAGAGGTGAATGTTTTTATGACGATTTGGCTGATTTGGAGGGAAAGATCGTGGTGTGTGAAGAGGGCATAACTTCAGTCAGAGAACAAATCTTATACGTCAGCAATAAAAATGTAGCTGGTGCCATCTTCATCACCAAAGAAAGCGACCTCGAAAATCACATACAAACGGGGTTTGAAGCTGTTTTTGTCGATTCGAAGAGCGGGGAAATCATCAAAAGGTACATAAACAGCACAACAAAGGCGAGATCAAGCTTGGAATTTAAGAAAACGAAATTAGGGACTAGAGCTCCAAGTGTTGCAAGCTACACCTCCAGAGGACCCAATCTATGCAGCCCGTCTGTTTTAAAACCGGACATAATGGCACCTGGTTCATTTATCTTAGCAGCATGGCCAGACAATGTTTTTGTGCCAACTGCCGGACCTGATGTTTATAGCAAGTTCAATATCATGTATGGCACATCAATGGCATGCCCCCACACAGCAGGTATCGCGGCGTTGCTTAAAAAGGCACACCCACAATGGAGCACTGCGGCAATTAGATCAGCTATTATGACCACTGCTGATTCATTGGATAATGCAAATTTGCCCATCAGAGAACTTGGTTTCGATAACAGACCAGCCAATCCGTTAGGCATGGGAAGTGGTCAAATTAATCCGAACAAGGCTCTGGACCCGGGTCTAATTTATGATGCAAACTTGAAGGATTATGTGAATCTCCTGTGTGCAATGAATTTCACCCAAAAACAAATCCAAACCATCACGAAATCTGCTTCAAATGATTGTTCGTCTCCATCATTGGACCTGAATTACCCATCTTTTGTTGCCTACTTCAATAACAACACTCAACCTTATTATACCAAAACTCAAGAATTTCACAGGACTGTAACAAATGTGGGAGACCCTGTGACAACTTACTATGCAAAATTGACACCAATTGATTATGTAATGGTCACAGTTAGTCCGACAGAGTTGGAGTTCAAAGCTAAGAACCAGAAGTTAAGTTATAAACTGGTAATTGAAGGTCAAAGCTGGCTAACTGGCCCAGATAGAGTAGTTTCTGGTTATCTGAGCTGGGTTGAGTCCAATGGCAAACATATAGTGAAGAGTCCAATAGCTGCCACGAGCCTGCCCTTGGTAGATAATGCCGATAGTGTTTTTGTAATGTAATTTACGATTACATATCAAGCGTCAAATAAATATAAAATAACCCTTTTCTCAATGAACAAAGATCAAACTGTTGCCTTTTATTTAATGGATATATGGAGCAAACATGAACAAGAAAAGTTAAATAAAGAGCCAAATTGTTTATTGTGATAATTAAACGACGCTTCATATAGCTACTAGCTCTATCTTCTATTCTATGCGAGGATGGGGCACATCGAAATTGACTGTCACATTGTGAAAGAAAATTTACATACTGGACAAGTCAAACCTTGCTATGCTCCTATCAAATTTCAACTGACAAATACTTTTATGAAAGCACTTGGATGAGATCAGTTCAGGTTTTGAACAGCTCGAACTTGAGGGGTATAATTAGGAAATAATATAACTGGGGAAGTATTTGGAAAGTATATCATGTAACACCAGGAAATATAATAAATATCATGTAACACCAGGAAATATAATAAACAGCTATATATATGACCATTGTGCCTATGCAAATCACTACTCTAAAATTCCCAATTACTTTTGAAATCTTCATTATGCATTCGACAGGCCAAAACTTTTGTTACATGTAATCTGCTCAAGTAAAATTCTACCATAAACGGAGAGACTACGCCAGAAGCAAGAAAAGTTCAATTCTTGCACACAAATTTCAATAACAAGCCAGCACCTCGAGTAGCCTATTTTTTCTTCTAGAGGACCGGACCCAATCAATCCTAGTGTCCTAAAACCAGAAATTTTGGCTCCTGGAGTTGATGTAGTTGCAGCTTTGAAACCCGAATTACCGTTCATCAGAATCCGTAATAATGATGTTGTCACAAACTAATGAACTATGCATTGCTTTCAGGAACCTCAATGGCAACACCCCATGTGGCAGGTGTTGCAACATTGGTGGAAAACATTCATCCAGAATGGAGCCCTGCAGCTATTTGATCAGCCGCAGCTTATAACATAGACAACACTGGAAAGTTTTTGAGAGACCAATGTACAGGACATTCAGCCACACCTCTAGATTTCGGGGCTAGTCATATTGACCCGAATAAAGCGATAAATCCAGGACTTATATATGGCATGTGTATGCAAGATTACATTGACTTCCTTTGCAGCCTGAACTACACTAAACAGAAAATGACTGCTGTGATTAGAAGAAGTCAATGGAATTGCAGCAAAGTGCAAAGCTTTGTAAATTACCCTTCTTTTATGGGTTTATTTCGCTACGGGACGGAGTTTTTGAATAAGGAATTTACTAGGGTTGTTACAAATGTGGGAGAAGAGGTATCTGTTTTCAAGGCAACTGCGCAGACTCCCTCTAGTATGAGAATCAAAGTGGAGCCAAGTGTGTTGTCTTTGACCAAAAAATATGAGAAGCAAAGGTATAGTTTGAATATAGAGATGGACAAAGAAGGTCCAAGGGTGGTATATGGCTATCTCAAATGGATTGATCAATATGGTCATGTGATATCAAGCCCTTTAGTGGCTGTCAAATACTGATATTTGTCAAGACTTTTGTTTGGTTTTGTTTCTTGCTCCAACAGTCAGTAGAAATTATACAAGTCAATCTGGAAATATGTTAGAAGTTTTCTTCATGTACATTTTATGCAACATACATTTAAGAATCGTTAAAATAAATATATTGCAGATTTTTTTTAATGGTTCTGGACACTCTGCTGTAATAGAAATATTGTATTATTTTCCTTCTAATTTAAATACATATTTTTTGTCCTTTTGACTTTTAGGACCAAGCATAAGTAGTAATCACTCATTATCTATAGTAATTCTAAATTTATATTATTCGCTATAAGCCTAGAGAGGGAATCAAGATAAAAAAAATTGCATGACAATACTAAATTGTACTATTTTATAGGATTGACAAAAAAAAATGTAAGAGCCTTATGAAGGGGTAACATTGAGAAATTTAAACGAAAATACATACCTTAATGGTGATAAACGTTTTTTTTGTTACAGTTTCTTAGTTCTTGCATAGTGTTCACGAACTCCTTCAGTTACATTATATACCAAAAAAAAATAAGTTCTTCCATGAAAATATTATAAAGGAATTATTTTCCACAACATAAAATTAAAATTTGATTAAATATTTATTTATTAAGTAAACGATTTGTCTATGTTTAGTTTCAATTGTGGAGGGTTGTTAAAAGAAAAATCAGAGTCATTTAGATAATTCAATAAATTCCAGTAACTGTTAACAAAAAAACATAGTCATAATCATAATTCCATTACAGCTCTCTTTAAGAAAATCCAATAAATAACATAATATCAAGCTTAGTTGTAGCTGTAAAACTGTAGTCGTTATAAAGTTGGCCCATTTGGGACAGAGTTGAAGATTTGTCGGAATATAAACACAACTCAGATGAGTCAATAAAGCAACACTTTGTTTGTACAACCCCAAAGAGAGCATGGCATAAAGATATTATGAGTCAGTCTGTCACACAGAGCAAAAGCCCCAAACTTGAAAGTAAACAAATTTTATAACAATACTAAAAATAAAAAGTGATCCATGTGAATTGATGGCCACACCTTCCATAATCCCGTAATTAACTGATTAGTCTTAATCACAAACTGTATTTTTATGGGATAAACTGATCAAAGCAAGTACTTTGTCGGTTAGACAAACTACTGTATACAGATTTTTGCAGACCCCTGTAGTTTTATATAGTTTGTAATTGTACCCTACCCTCCATACACCGAAATATAACTTCATTACTCATGGAATCTCATTCTCAGAAATCCATACGCTGCCAGATTTTTTAAACACCGACATAAATTCAAAAACAAAATCATAATTTAATAAGGCGGGGTCTCACTAATTAAATCATACTAAACAAACAATGAACACTACACAAAATTCAGATTTTAAAGAAACAGCCCATTAAGTACAAGATTAGTGCTGCATAATCTACACATACTGCATATATGGTTACAACAACTACGGATTGCGTATATTGAATTACTATGTGAAACACTCGGCATGAACAGGGCAGGGCAACTTAGGGTTCTTCATGCTCTTGAAGTCTTCTCGCTGACCTAATGGTTTGGACGCTGCTTTCATAACCACTGCTATCGCCTGATTCAATAAAGCGCTTATCTGCTTTCGCAGCCTCTCGAGGAAATCTCCCATTTTCTCTTCCTGTTCTGCGATCCTGCAATCAAGAAAAATCTTAGCAACTAAGCATAATTCTTAAGAAAAAACTGAGCAACCTTCAACTGAACTTCCCATGTAAAACTAACATGAATTTTAACTCACATCTTGGTAAGGAAACTCGTCAACTTCGAGCATATGTATAACATGTCCCATCTTTGGCCTCTTCTGTGCATTTGGGTCGACACATCGTAAAGCTACTAAAAGCGCACGCTTCAGCGCCCTTGAAGAAGGCTTTTCTACCAGCCTAGGGTCCAAAACTCCCTCTGCTTTCCGATTTGAAACCATAGTCTTGAGCCATTCAACTAGGTTCACCTGAAAGTTGGATTAACAATTAGTCAACAAGATTAATTAAATTGGTAAGACATAAAACAAATTGAATAGAAACCTCTCCGGGAGGGCGACTATAATCAACTGGGTTTCTTCCAGAAATGATTTCCATAAGAAGAATCCCAAAGCTATAAACGTCGCTTCTTTCATTCAGCATACCAGTACTCGCATACTCTGGCGCTACATATCTGTTCACAAAACCTCGATAGTTTAAACTGTTTAGCTAGATAATGATTTATAAATAAAAAGTTCAACTGAGCAAGCACACACCCGAATGTTCCCATTACACGAGTCGTAACATAACTACGCTCTGACCCTAATAGTTTTGCGAGGCCGAAATCCGACACTTTAGCATTCCACTGCTTATCCAGTAAAATGTTGCTTGATTTGATGTCTCGATGAACAACTTTAGGCTCAAGCCCTTCATGTAGGTATGTCAACCTAGTCACAATCGAGATTGAGCAGCAACAATCAAAAATTCAGAAATTTAATAAAATCGTAAAAGCTCCAATTAACAATGCAGGATACAAATCAGTACCCTTTCGCCGTTCCAAGTACTATATTCATACGAATATCCCATGTAAGAGGGCTCGAAGGCCCAACATCTCCATGAAGCCACTGCTCTAAGTTTCCATTGTCAACGTACTCATAAACAAGCATCCTAAATCACACCCATAAACAGAGTCATTGTAGCACAAAACAACCATTATAACATCAAATGCCTCAAAAGATTATTACTTTAAGGATGATTTTAGGCAAAACATATTTTTAGCCCCTGAACTTTCATGAATTTACCAATTAGATCAAAGATCAAATTTTAAAAATGATATTTCTGTTTTGATAATGATAGCCCCAACTCTGATGCATTTTGCCATGATTTTAAATCAAAATTGAAAGCCTGATGCAGAAAAATGAAGTACCTATGAGCTCCTTCAGCACAATAACCAAGCAATCTCACCAAATTCTTGTGCCGTACCCTTCCAATTGCTTCTACTTCTACCTTAAACTCTTTCTCTGCCTGTCCCCTGCATAGAGGCAACACAAAGTTAAGCAGTGCCGGCACCGGCATAGCACATGCACCACCGGAAAAAGTAAAGCTCAAAGGTGAATTAAAATCAAAGCTTGAGAAAAATGATAGTGAAATACTTGTTATTGAGCAAATTTTTGACAGCAACTCGAGTGTTATCCTCCAGAACACCGCCATAAACAATCCCATATCCGCCTTCGCCAATCACATTTTCATCTGCAAAACAATTAGTGGACTCCTCGAGCTCTCTTAGGGTATACCAATGGCCCCAACCCAAATGCGAAACCTCTGGCCCCGCCGAGCTCGCTTGATCACCCGAACGGGAACCCGACCGGCTCTCTCCGCTACCATGACCCGACCCTCCTGCCCGATCTGGGTACGCTATTCTATGCCCCTTTCCTATCTCAATATTAATCTTCTTTCGCCCACCAGCAGGGCTGCTCTCCTCTTCACGACCAGGCTCCAGTTCCGGTACCGGGTCCGGACTAGGAGGTTTTCGGTCAACCCGAATCTCCTGGATTTCCCTCGAGACATTGGGGATCGTGGGATTATTATTATTATTATTATTATGATTACTGAGATAGGACTTGAAATTGGGGTGAGGGCTGGTTTTTTTGCTGCGTTTAGAGGTGAACCAGAGAGAAATAAGGAAAAGCACAATAACTATGGCAGCTCCAACACAGATACCAAGAACAACCCACAAATGCAAACCGAAAATTGAGGTTTTTTTGGACAATTGATCATTGAAGAAAGAATCATCTTTAGCCATTTGGTCTGTTCCTCTTCTTCTTGCTCAAAGGTCAAAACTTTATGAACTTTCCCCCATTAACA
>CAOJBI012034689.1:0-12912 GCA_948277035.1 Euphorbia corollata
TTTGCGTATATACACGTCAAACTGCAAAACCTGTGTCTACACAGTTACTCAGTTGATCAGCTTCTATAAAATTTACTGACCCCCATTTTCTGATTTTATTAATTTTAATCTGATTATAAGCTTCACAAATGGAACTGAAAAGCTTGAAGGTCTCACGAAGGTTATGGTACGAGTAACAAAAATGGTCACTCGTATTTAATATAATTTAATGGGGCAAAGTGTATTTTAATGGTGAAGTACCTCTTTAACAGTATAATTTAAGCAAAATCGTAAAAAGGGTGAAATCGCAGGTTGAAAAACCACTTATAAGTGTAATCACGGGTATTACTTCGCTATGATTTATTAAGTATCTCAATTTTACTTTTTAAAAATCACGTGATAATTTCTGGTTGATTTGACTTTTTAAATATATCATTTTTTCCGATAAATGATCGATGTTTAAATATCGAAATGATTCACTTTTTTAAAAGTTTAGGTAGTTAATCTAAAAAAATCTAGGAAACATCTATTTATCAAAACAAGTAGGGTCACCATAGTTAGAATATAATTAGAATATAATTTGAAATACATCCTTTACTCCTAATCCAATCAACTTTTCCTCTTAAATTTTTTTTGCAAATGTAATTTCTATAACTCATACATCCTAGCTAGATCCTAATCCAATCAACATTTCCTCTTATCTATGAATTTTTTTTTTCAAATGTAATTTCTATTACTCCCACTTTACTTGACTACTTTATGTTAGAAATGTGTCACACATCAGTATTAAACAATAATAAAGAGTGATATATAAGTGGAGTAGATTGAGCCTTAGTAAAAGCCAATTGATTTTGTGTTAGATGAGTTCAATCCCACTTGTATGCTCACTCAACCTATTAATCCCAACACTTTCCAGGCCCACGAATTCTCTACATGGTATCAAAACGAGAAGAAGGCCTAACAGCCGGAAAGATCATGGGTTCATGTTTAAAGTCCTGGTGTGTTTGGGCTAGCAGAGAGACTAGACTCGTTATTGACCTTGGACCTTTGAGGAGAGAGGACAAGGTATGTTTGGCAAGTGGCAATTGGTTCGGGCCCAGTTGCATTTGAGGGGGAGTGTTGGAGATGTGATGCTATCCCACATCAGTAATATACAATAACGAAGAGTGATATATAAGTGGAGTGGATTGGACCTTAACACAAGCCAATTGATTTTGTTTTAGATTGGTTGAATCCCACTTGTATGCTCACTCAACATATCGAGCGCAACACTCTCCATACCCATGGATTCTCTACATGGTATCAGAGCATCTTTACATTATAGCTATAAATAAAAGAACCTGTAGTGGAATAAAACACAAAATCTGTGGAAAAGAAAAAAAGAATATGATAAAGATGAATATGTTATTATAGAGTTGGATGTGAGACAATACCAAAATTTTATTTTGGAAAAAGCGGTTTGTAACCATAGCTTTTTTATGATGGCACCCAAACAAATGGTTGTCTGAAACAAAGAAAATGCAGCGCCCCATTCGCCTGCGTAAAGTATCCATTCTAGTCTCAATAACCCAACCTCCTAATGCAACTTTGCTTTTTATTCATGTTCATGCAAACTTAGTCACACCCGTGAACTGCCATATTATTTTGCATCAAGTAAGAAGAATGTTAAAGTTGTCGGAGAGATATGAGAAAGCTATTAGAGAATTTCACGAAATACACGAAGGAGAATGGATTTGGCTGACTGTTTAGATCTGTTTCTCTCTTTGAAGATATGGTGAAGTCAATCCCCCTTCGCAATTGCATGTGGAGTAGGACACTAAAGGTGGTTTATGCTTTCTGTAACAACCAACCGTTTCTAGCTTTAAATGCCTAACAAAATATCCCTAATCTCAAAAAACCAAGGCATAAAAGGAAGGGAGAAAATAGTGTATTGAAATATTTTCAGACAGCAGAAGAAGTGCTTAAGGTTGATAAAGGGTATTTGATGAAAGAATGCAAACTTGCGTATAGAGTTGACCACATACGTAGTCTTGCAGATAAGATCCAATGTGGAAAGTTGAACCTAGATAAACTTGAAAAGGAAATAAGTCACGAGCCAACAACCGAAAGAATTCTGAAATTGGATGGAGTTGGTCCGTATACATGCTCAGATATACTAATATGCCTCGGATTTTATCATCAAATTTCAATTGACAGTGAAACTTGCCGCCTCATTGTAAAGGTACATGGCAAGCCAGATTGCACTACTAAAAATGCTAGAAAATATGTTGAAGAAATATATGGTAAATATGAACTAGTACAGTGCTTAGCATTCTGGATTGATATGTTGAATGACTATCAGAGTAAAGTTGGGAAACTAAGTGAGCTGTCGTCCGTTTGTTATCCTGATATCGGTGGGATGATCATCGACAAAGTGCGAAAAAGAGAAATTTAACTAAATAATATAAGTTTTTACTTTCTTATTTATACATATATATTTATGACTTTTTGAAGAATCAACTCTTTTTTTTCTATTCTGATTTATAAAGAACCCGCTTTAGATGTGCTCAACATCATTTGTATGCTCACTCAACATATCGAGCCTAACACTCTCCAAACCCATGGATTCTCTACATGGTATCAGAGCGAGAAAAAGATATGACAGTCGAAAGATCCTGGGTTCGTGTTTAAAAGTCCTAGTGTGTTTGGGATAGCAAAGAAACTAGACCCGTTGTTAAATTTGAGCCTTTGTGGAGATAAGCCAATGTATGTTTGACAAATAGCAATTACTCCAAGCCTAGTTTACCTTGAGAGAAGTGTTGGAGATGTGGTATTATCCCACATTAGTAATAAATAATAATGAAGAGTGATATATAATGGAGTAGATTGGGCCTTAACGCAAGCCAATTGGTTTTGTTTTAGATAGGCTCAACCTCACTAGTATGCTCACTCAACATATCGAGCGCAACACTCTCCGCACCCATAGATTCTCTACATGGTATCGGAGAATCTTTACATTTTAACTATAAATAAAAGAACATGTAGTGGAAGAAAACACAAAATCTGTGGAAAAGAAAAATGGAATATGATAAAGATGAATTTGTTATTATAGAGTTGGATGTGAGTTAATACCAAAATTTTATTTTGAAAAAAGCGGTTTGTAACCATAGCTTTTTTATAATGGCACCCAACAAATAGTTTCCGGAAACAAAGTCTCTTCAGCGCCCCATTCGCCTATGTAAAGTATCCATTCTAGTCTCAATAACCCAACCTCCTAATGCAACTTTGCTTCTTATTTGTATTCATGCCAACTCAGTCATTCCCGCGAATCATCGTATTATTTTGCATTAAGTAAGAAGCATGTTAAGGTTTTCGGAGAGAGATGTGAAAGCTATTAGAGAATTTTACGAAACACATGAAGGAGCTAAGAAAAATGGATTTGGTCGACTGTTTAGATCTATTTCTCTCTTTGAAGATATGGTGAATTCAATCCTTCTTTGCAATTGCATGTGGAGTAAGACACTGGAGATGGTTTATGCTCTCTGCAACAACCAATCGTTTCTAGCTTTAAATGCACAATAAAATATCTCAAAAAACTAGGGGATAAAAGGAAGAGAGAAACATGGTAATGAAAAATTTTCTGACAGAAGAAGAAGTGCTTTTGACTAACAGAGGGTATTTGATGAAAGAATTCAAACTTGCATATAGAGTTGACCGCACACGTAGTCTTGCATAAAAGATCCAATGTGGAAAGTTGAACCTAGATAAACTTAAAAATGAAATAAGTTACGAGCCAATAACCGATAGAATTCTGAAATTGGATGGAGTTTGTCCGTATACATGCTCAAATATACTAATGCGCCTCGGATTTTATCATCAAATTCAAATTGACAGTGAAACTTTTTGCCTCATTGTAAAGGTACATGGCAAGGAGGACTGCACCACTAAAAATGCTAGAAAATATGTGAAGAAATATATGGTAAATATGAACCCTTACAATGCTTAGCTTTCTGGATTGATATGTTGAATGACTATCAGAGCAAAGTTGGGAAACTAAGTGAGCTGTCGTCTATTTGTTATCCTGATATCGGTGGGATGATCATCGACAAAGTGCGAAAAAGAGAAATTTAACTAAATAATATAAGTTTCTACTTTTTTATATATACATATATATTTATGACTTTTCAAGAATCAACTCTTTTTTTTCTATTCTGATTTATAAAGAAGCCACTTTATATGTGCTCAACCCCATTTGTATACTCACTCAACATATCGAGCGTAACACTCTCCAGACTTATAGATTCTTTACATGGTATCAGAGCGAAAAGAAGGCATGACAGTCGGAAAGATCCTTGGTTCGTGTTTAAAAGTCCTGGTATGTTTGGGGTAGCAAAAAAACTAGACCTGTTGTTAACTTTGAGCCTTCGAGGATATAGACTAATGTATGTTTGGTAAATACCAACTAGTCCAGGCCTTGTTGCCCTTGAGGGAAGTGTTGGAGATGTGATGTTATCCCACATCAGTAATAAACAATAACGAAGAGTGATATATGAGTGGAGTACATTGGGCCTTAACATAAGCCAATTGGTTTTATTTTAGATGGGCTCAACCCCACTTGTATGCTCACTCAACATATCGAGCGTAACACTCTCCAGACCCATAGATTCTCTACATGGTATCGGATCATCTTTACATTGTAGCTATAAATAAAAGAACATGTAGTGGAAGAAAAGAAAAATCTTTAGAAAAGAAAACTGGAATATGATAAAGATGAATTTGTTATTATAGAGTTGAATGTGAGTCAATACCAAAATTTTATTTTGGAAAAAGGCAGTTTTTAACCATGGCATTTTTATGATGGCACCCAACAAATGGTTGTCGGAAACAAAGACTCTGCAACGCCTCATTCGCCTACGTAAAGTATCCATTCTAGTCTCAATAACCCAACCTCCTAATGCAACTTTGCTTCTTATTCGTGTTCATGCTAACTCAGTCATACCCGCAAACCATCGTATTATTTTGTATCAAGTAAGAAGCATGTTAAGGTTGTCGGAGAGAGATGAGAAAGCTATTAGAGAATTTCACAAAACACATGAAGGAGCTAAGGAGAACTGATTTGGTCGACTGTTTAGATCTGTTTCTCTCTTTGAAGAAATGGTGGTGCCAATCCTCCTTTGTAATTGCATGTGTAGTATGACACTAGAGATGGTTTATCCTCTCTGCAACAACCAACCGTTTCTAGCTTTAAATGCATAATAAAATATCCCTATATAATCTCAAAAAACTAGGGGATAAAAGGAAAAGAGAAAACAGTGTATTGAAAAAATTTTCGATAGCAGAAGAAGTGTTTTGGCTCAGAGAGGGTATTTGATGAAAGAATGCAAACTTGCGTATAGAGTTGACCGCATACGTAGTCTTATAGATAAGATCCAACGTGGAAATTTGAACCTAGATAAAGTTGAAAAGGAAATAAGTCACGAGCCAATAACCGAAAGAATTCTGAAATTGGATGGAGTTGGTCCATATACATGATCAGATATACTAATATGCCTTGGATTTTATCATCAAATTTCAATTGATAGTGAAACTTGCCGCCTCATTGTAAAGGTACATGGCAAGCCGGATTGCACCACTAAAAATGCTAGAAAATATGTTGAAGAAATATATGGTAAATATGAACCCGTACAGTGCTTAGCATTCTAGATTGATATGTTGAATGACTATCAGAGCAAAGTTGGGAAGCTAAGTGAGCTGTCGTCTGTTTGCTATTTTGATATCGATGGGTTGATCATTGACAAAGTGTGAAAAAGAGAAATTTAACTAAATGATATAAGTTTCTGTTTTTCTATATATACATATATATTTATGACTTTTTGAAGAACCAACTCTTTTTTTTCTTTTGTGAGTTATTAAGAAGCCGCTTTAGATGGGGTCAACCCTACTTGTATGCTCACTCAACATATCGATCCCAACACTCTTCAAGCCCATAGATTTTCTACATGGTATCAAAGTGAGAAGTAGGCCTAACAGTTGGAAAGATCTTGGGTTCATGTTTAAAAGTCCTGGTGTGTTTGGGCTAGCAAAGAAACTAGATCTATTGTTAACCTTGAGCCTCCGAGGAGATATGCCAATGTATGTTTGACAAGTAGCAACTAGTCCAAGCCCAGTCGCCCTTGAGGGGGAGTGTTGCAGATGTAATGTTATCCCACATCAGTAATAGACAATAACAAAGAGTGATATATAAGTGGAGTAGATAGCACCTTAACACAAGCCTATTGGTTTTGTTTTAGATGGGCTCAACCCCACTTGTATGCTTACTCAACATATCGAGCCCAACACTTTTCAGGCCCATGAATTCTCTACAAATAATATATTCACTTTCTTTATTAGTATGTTATAATTCTTTCATAAAAGAAAAAGGTTAAAATTAAGGTTTTGAAGATCAATTCATCTAGCAAGCTTGGATCAAAAGACTTACATAATAAGTGATCTTGGGGTTTGTTCCAATTAAAGTTTGATGGCTTACAATTGTATAGATCTTATTATCGAAATGAAAAGTTCTTACAGAAAGGTCAAGTTTGACTGTTTCAACAACAAACATTGTTAGAGATAGACGTACTTATTTTTCACACCATACAAAATGAACACATATTTTTGGCTGAATGACAAGACATATATAGGCCAACTTATTGCCACTATATTATGCACTATTTTCTCAATCAATGTATGTTGAACATATTGAATGACTTAAATGATTTTCTATTCCCTAGATTCAACTAATGGTGACATGAACCGATCCCCATATTTGTAATTGATTGTTGATGTTTACGATCTATCCTACTCAAATTTCCAGCATTTTGACATAATTAATTTTCTGACAATTTTGTAAATTATCGTTATATTTGAAATGTTATTTTACAATCGTTTACATGATAATTTAACTACCACAGTATAAGTATTTAGTGTATACTCATGAGTTTTCCATTTTCTATTTTCATTTTTTCTACTTATTTCTCTTTCATTTTTTCTCCTACTATCATGCTTGCTAACTTTTGTATAGTTTCTTTCTTTCTAAGATCATTGCATGCAGTCCCTTCCCCTCACATATGATGTTTAAATTTCATAAACTATTATTTCAAATTTCAGTTTAATAACATGCCTGTTGATTGGCTTGTAATCCCTTTCAAGAACTTTCCATTACAACATAAACTCAAACTTTTGACTCGACTAGGACAATGAAGAGGGGTAGGTACTGGTGGTGGTCGGCTGATGAAGATAGATGATGGTGAAATGGGAGCTCTGCTACTTTAAGTTGGGAAGGTAGGTAAATAAATGTTGTTTGAGAGGTTGCAGGTGGGTTAATTAATGAAGGAATATGGGTTGAATGGGCCAAACGCTATAAAATAACGTTTATTCATTGGATTTGGCGTTAGGAATTTTAGTTTGTGCATTGGTAGAGGCTTTAAGAGCTAATGTTTGTATAATAGTGGCATTATGAACTTTAGTTTGTGCATTGGTATGGTCGTTAAAAGTTAATGTGTGTGTAGTGGTTTATGCATTAGGAACTTTAGTTTGTGCATTGGTATGGACTTTAAGAGTTAATGTTTGTCTAGTGGTTTAGGCATTAAGAACTTTAGTTTGTGCATTGGTATGGGCTTCAAGTGGTTATGTTTTTGTAATGGTGTAGGCGTTATGAAATTTAGTTTATCCATTAGTTTGCGCGTTAACATATAACGCCTGAAACTCTTACATGATTTTCACAAAACTTTGATCCGTTTGACTACTGAACTTTAATTTATTCTTATCATTCTATTAATATTGTACTAATATGTCAGTATAAAAAATTAAATATTTTGGGTTGTTACAATTAGTTGGTATCAAAGCCAGTCCTCTCCCAGTACGTGCGGTGGTTTGGGGACGAACCAAGCGGAAGCTTATGGACTTGTAATGATCCGGTCCCAAAAGGGGTGGCACCTGGGTAGAAAAACGTGATCAAAAAGTGGTCATGAGGGATGTCGATGGGGACATGAATCAATCGAATGCATATCGGAATGAGAGGACTTTGAGATTATGATGGTATGGGATATTAGAATCATGAACGGTTAAAGATTTCGAGACTGTACTAGTATGGGACAGTATAGTCGAAAGAGACTTAAGAGATTTGATATGTACTATCTATACCAACAAGATTCATCTTCTTTTCAGAAGCCTATCCGGGAGAACTCCGAAGTTAAGCTTGCTTGACCTATGGGAAGTTTTGAAGTGAGCGAGTGAGGACAAAGTTCATTGGAAAGACTTGTGTTGGTTTGTGGGGGAAGTCAGCCAAATCCCGGGGCGTTACATGTCCAAAACAAATTTATTATCCACCTCAACTAACACCTTCATATACCCTTTTGTCCAAGCTAAATTAAGCCCGTCCAACACTCCCCAAAGCTTCACTCGAGCCACCAAGCAAGTGCCAATATTACGCGCATAGCCACCCAACCACGGACCTTACTCATCTCTAATCACACCACCCAATGAAGTTCGAAGATCACTACCCTTTATAGCTCCATCAACGTTAATTTTAATCCATCCCGAATCAGGAGGCTTCCACCCGATCAGTAGCCAATCACAAGCCATAGAACCATCACCCATGCTGCCTATAGCCTTCAACCACACCTCAGCCATAGCAACAACTCTGCAAATTAAATCGCCACAATTCGACCTAACTTTATTGAAGCATTATTCCGAGACCTCCAAACAAGCTAACAAACAAAACCAAACATTGAACCCCAATTATCTTTTCCATCAAACCTATCCATTCATAGATTATGACAAATCCATTGTCGCAAGTATCCTTGTAATAAAATAACAAAGTTCGTTGGATTAATCAGCCTTTTCCAAGCATTAACCACAATTTGACACCCTCTCAAAACATGATCAACACTTTCGATACTACCTCTATGTAAACTACAATCCGACTCCTCACTCATATGCCTTCGAACACGCTCCGAGTTAGTAGGCAATCTCTCATTGCAACAAAGCCACATAAGAGATTTAAATATCTTTAGTCCTCACCAATCTAAAACAAAATCAGAACCATTATCTTCGTTAAGCTGAGCGTAAGCAGATTTTATAAAAAAAACTACATGAAGGAGTACCATTCCAAAAAATCCCATCCTCGGTCCCCCCCGAGTCTAATGTAGGCAGCCACAATGAGATAGAGACAATAAATCGCTAATTTTTTTCTAAAAAAGATCCCACCTCTAGCTCCCATCTTTATTGATCATGTCGTAGATGCGCACCTCCAAATCTATCTCCGAAAGAGGGCAAAAAGCTAGGTAACGAAGAGGACCAACATCACCCACCCACGAATCCATCAAAAATCTCACTTTGTTCCTCTTGGAAGCACTCCATGGAACCCCCATAAGAACCTTCTCCTTCACCTGCACAAGCGCTCTTCACAACTTAGAGCAAAGTTTCCCATTCCTAATACAAGCAGCGGTAAAGCTACCGCACCTATATTTACTCAACATGACTCTAACCCAAAGCGAATTATTTGAAGATAAGAGATAATAGCCAAGCTTCATAATAAAGGAAGTATTCCTCAACCTGGGCCTCTTCACGCCCAAGACACCTTCATAAAGAGGTTTTCATAATAAAGGAAGTATTCCTCAATTGATTAGATGTACCTTTTGAATATTACCAATACTGCCCCAAAGAAAACTTCTTACAATCATCTCAATTTACCATAAATGGTCTCCGACAATCTTGTTGTTTGCATTATATATTACGGGATGGAGCGCAAAACCAATTTAACAAGAGTTAATCTTCCAGACAATGATAGTGACTTGGCGTTGAACCCATGAGTTAATCCTCCAGACAATGAGAGTGACTTGGCATTGAACCCATTCAAACGACTTTGAATTTTATCAATTAGACGAGAAAACTTGTGACATTTTGATCTATCTTTCACAAAAGACATCCCTAAATAATTTCCCAATGAAGGGGAAATTCTGAAACCTAAATTTCCCGCTATGTTACTCTTGGCAGTTCTCGACGTATTAGAGGAGAACAACACATTAGACTTGCTCACACTAACTTTCTCACTAGAGAAGCGGCAGAAATAATTCAATACTTGCTTCACACATTGGACTTGATCAACACTTGCTTCCGCTAAAAGTAACAAATCATCCACAAAGAATAACTAAGTCAACGACGAACCACCATGATTCAACTATATTGGCCGCTATCCACCATTCACCACCGCCAAGCTGATTCCATGCGCTAACCTCTCTACACAAAGGAAAAAAAGATAAGGGGGCTGAAAAACCTCGGAAATTTCCTCATTCTAAATCCCTTGCATGCTACTATTAGACACACAATGCATAATAACACGGATGAACCTACTTGGAAAACTGATATCTAAGAGAGTATCCTCGATGAAAGACCAATATAATCAATCATAGGCCTTCTCCAAATCAAGTGCACAACTCTTCCTACCTTTCTTAATCTTTATCGAGTGCACAACTTCTTGGGCGATCAAGATATAACGAGTTATATATCTTCCTAGGAAAAAACTCGATTGATTAGGGAGAACCAAATATAATTGGTTCTCCCAAAATTCGATTGATTTGGAAGAATCAATTATATTTTATAATATCAGTGATATGTCTCCCCGGGACAAAACTCGATTGGTTTACTCTTTTTATTTTGCAGTGCATGTAGAATATCAAATATAATTCTTCATTTTATCTAGTTATCTACGGAAAGTTTAGTCAGAAAGTGTTTAACTGTTCATTTCTAAGTGCGTTTTAACTGTATTATATAATAAGTTTGCAAGCATGCATTTGAAATTTATAAGAGTTAAAAAAAACTTTAATTGAGAATTGGCAATACTAGTTCAACACATCACGTGTATCATTAGTGATTCTAGAATTCGTATAACTATGTCATTGGGTTCTGTGGGGAGAAATAGAAAATTTGTAGGCAAAGAACTATAAAACTTAGCATAGAAATAGACTTAACAAGTCGAAAGCAAAACAATAGAACTTTCTTGATTTTTAGTTCAAGTTTTCAACTTTATTGACACTTTGGCATGCTTGCGTATCCTAAAAAATTAATTTATTTTCTTGGAATGGTCAATTGAACAAAATGTAATCAAAACGATATGCAAATGGTAAAAACTTCAGTGATGTCATTGTTTATTATCTTGAAGGAAGAAATGATAGCTCGTAAAAGTCACTTGCACTTCCAGAAATGTGACCTCTTATGTCATTGTATGGACGGTTTTTTTACCACTCAACCAATGAAGTGTTTAGTAGTTGGGTTTTTATAGAATGGTCATGGAGTGCCAGCTGGATTGGTTATCTTACCATTTAAGGACAGGGTGCGACATGAATTTGTTTTCTTGCATCTGTCAGTTTTGGATTGGTGCATAAAAATTAAAAATTTTAAAAATTAAACCCCTCATAAAATAATATATAAAATTGAAAGAACAGATTGATAACACTTTATGTAAGTTTAAATAGTTATTTACAACTTTTAAAACATCAGGAATGAAAGAACATCCAGGAACAAATAAAATGAAATCAAGTAAGTAATATTATGGAATTTTCATTCCACTCCACATCATTCTTTGAAAAATACCAAATTGTCCTAAAAGTAAGAAGTAGAATTTCTTTTAACTTCGAACCAACTGGATTTGTGGTCTTACTATTCAAAATCAGACACGTGGATCCAATCTATTTAATTAACCCCCTCATTTATTCCTTATTTCTTATTTTGTACATTTCTTTTTCTTAGTATATTCCAATTCAATCAATTTCTTTTTTTTTCTATATCAATTAGGGGGTTAATTAAATGGATTGGATCCACGTATCTGATTTTAAATGATAAGATCACCAATCCAGTTGGCACTCCAGGACTATTCTATAAAAACTCCTCTTAGAGCATCTTCAATAGATAGTCTATTTCAATGATAGTCTTGACACATAGGCAAAAATAGACAATTAACTAAAAAAAGGTTTTACAATAGCTTTTCTATTTTATCTAGTCTAGGTGATGTGGCATAATAAATGTTGGACATTGTCTATTTGATTGTCTACATGTAGACATTCAAATGGAATGCCAACTCATCAAATTAATTAATATTTTAATGTTGAATTAAGTTTAGTTTGTAATTAAGTATTTTTTGTATTATTTAATTATATAATTTTTAATGAAATAGACAATCTAGTGTGGACATCTTTCTAAAACTTATTGTCTATTTTCAAAATCATTGACATGTCATCAATGTGAATTTCTATTCTACATGCCACATAATCCTACAATGCACTATCTATTGGAGATGCTCTTATAGTCTAGTGATGCATTCTTACCCTATAACTCCACTCCGCTATTTAAGATTCTTCTTTGTCACCTTAGGATGGGAAAGGAATACTTTTATATCTCTTTGGTGATCTTAATTTTTTTTTATATAAAAGATGATAAAGTTTAGGTAACTCACAAATGTCTGAACTTATATTTTTTAATTGATTTAGTACATACTTAATACCATAAAATCTAACACATTTCATCACTGAGAAAAACTTTAACTATTTTTTATTATTTAAAAAACTTTACTTTTAAGGCAAATTATATCAAGATCCCGTGAATTTAATAACTTTTGCTAGACGTTATCTTAAAGTTTAAAAAATTTTCAATTAACTCACCGAATTTAATGAAAATGTAATAATTTATACCCTTAACGTCACGTATCAACTTTTAAATGGACGGGGAAAACAAAATTATGACCTATTTATAAAATCAAGCAAATCAAAATGTAACCTTAAAAAAAAGTAAACGTGTACATTTTATTTAATTAATGGAATTAATTATAACTTATAAAATTTCACGGTATCGTACAAAAGTTAGAAGAAAAGGTAAATAGGAAAGGTCAAGAAGGGTAATATAGGAAAAGTGAATACAAGA
>CAOJBI012036263.1:0-12312 GCA_948277035.1 Euphorbia corollata
CGAAGTACCATAATACCCCTATTAATCCGACAAATTACCATTCAGGTGCGCGTAGCTTCACGCTTTTGCCGGTTCAGCCAGTTGGCATTTATCCACGTCATCAACTGCTGGCCCCATCCTACAAAAAATGAAAAGGCCAAAATTCCGAGTTGGAGAGCCTTTACATGGAAAATTGAGTTTTCTTTTTCTTTTTTTTTTTTTGTTTATCGCCAATACACATTTTAAAACATCATTATATTAAAAATTTAAATTGTTTATTTACTACTAGTATATTTTTAAGGTGGTGTTCGTATTATTTTCCCAGATTCAGTCCACAATCCCAACCCTAACACCAATTCCTTACATCTCTCATCAACGGTTCAAATAACGCCACGTGTTTCCATCAATAAATCGAGACCGTGGAAGCCAGATCACGCGGTCAGAAAGACGGGCAGCAGATCAAGAATCAAAGTGGAATCAAGGGATCAGAATTTGCCCGAGATAACTTCGGGCAGCAGATCAAGAAACAAAGTGAAATCAAGGGATCAGATTTTGCCCGAGATATCGTCGGGCAGATCTGATTGCCTTTAAGAAGCGGCCTTCGGCTACCTATCTTCCTCGCTCTAAGCAGGGAAATCCCCTAACCCTTACCCGTCGCGTTTTCCTCTAAAAAAATCCATCTTTTGAAGAAATTCCTTCTTCTTTGTTCGGTTTCCGGCGGTTCTGATCGAATTCCAGTGGCGTGTGGTGGAAACGCCTTGTTTTTCACTTCATGTTGTGTTGCTGGTCGTGCAAATTGGGAAATCCTCGCCGAGGTACGGCCGGAACCCTACCGGACTCTTGATGGCTTCTGCTGTCCTTGCGAACAACGAACCAAATTGGACGCAGTCACAGCCTAGAGGCGGTGCGAAATTCATGGGCAAAGTTCCCTACTCTAATGCAAACCCTAACCCTAAATCGTCCAAGAAGAGGCAATTTCATCCAGCTCAACCTGTTGTCAACTTAAATGGAACTCCGGCGTTAATGCAATCTGCCGCGTCAGATGATGCCTCTTCTATAAATCGGAGGCCGGCTAACGATTTCAACGCTGGTGGTTATCGGACTTACAATATTGCTACTTATTCTAAGAAGGAGCTTGTGGAGCTGAAGAATCGGTTTCTTGCGGAGCTAGAACAGATCAGGCAGCTGAAGGATCGAATCAATTCCTCTGAGTTGCAGATCCGTTCCGGCTCTAATTATAGCAGCAAGAAACCAATACCGACTCCTACCAACAAGAAAGTTTTGGGCAACAAGAGGCCATTTCCTGCTACGAATTTTGGATTTGGGAGTAAAGGTATAAAACGATCGAATCATCCAGAGCAAGGTCAATTGATGAAGAAATGTGGCCAGATTTTGTCGACATTGATGAAGCACAAGCATGGGAAGCATATCTTTAATGCGCCGGTGAATGTTGAAGCACTGAAGCTCCACGATTATCATGATATAATTAAAAATCCGATGGATTTGGGTACTGTGAAGTCGAAACTGAGCAAAAACTTGTACGAGTCACCACTGGAATTCGCCGACGACGTTCGATTGACATTCAATAACGCTATGACGTACAACCCTAAAGGGCACGCCGTCTACTCTTATGCTCAGCAGCTACTTTCCAGATTTGAGGAGTCGTTCAGACCTATTCAAGATAAATTGGGTGAAGATCATCTAGATCGGGTGCATGAGCAAGACTACATTCAAGAAGTGCAAGCTAGCTCTTGGGATCACAACCCCATTCGTGGTGACTTTGATAGGATTCAGGCGGATCAGGAAAATGTGATGCCAATTGCGCCTTCTTATGAGCATATTGCCAAACCTGTTCCTCCAAGTGGGTCTAATCCTCAGTCCACATCTCAGTTACCAGTGAGGACACCATCTCCTATGCGAGCGCCCCCAGTAAAGCCACTGAAACAACCAAAGCCCAAGGCCAAAGATCCCAATAAGAGGGATATGTCCCTCGAGGAGAAGCACAAATTAGGGCTTGGGTTGCAGAGTTTGCCTCAAGAGAAGATGTTACAAGTTGTGCAGATTATAAAGAAGAGAAATGGGAATTTGACGCAAGATGGGGATGAGATTGAGCTAGATATTGAAGCTGTTGATACGGAGACGCTATGGGAGCTCGATCGGTTTGTGACCAACTTCAAGAAAATGGCTAGCAAGATGAAACGTCAGGCCTTGATGGGTGTAAGCAATGCAGGAGCTGCTGTTATTGATGGCAACAATGTATGCTCTAGCAATTGTGGTTTAATCGTTTGATGCCTTGATCAAACTTATGGAATGTTCTAATTTGCTCCAAATATTATCTTTGCAGGATGTGTCTGGTAATGAGGCAATGGCAATGGATGTTGTAACGGAGGCAAAGAAGCCAAAGAAAGGAGATGCAGGAGATGAGGATGTTGACATTGGTGATGAGATGCCGATGAGCAGTTTCCCCCCTGTTGAGATTGAGAGGGACAATGGTAATGGCAGTAGCAGTTCTAGCAGCTCAAGTAGTTCAAGTGATGGATCCTCAAGCGGTAAAGTTATAACCCCATTTAAGACTCGTCTGCAAAAAAAATCAGATAAAGTGGTTCCTTTGCTAATTTGAATTACCATCCCATTGCAGATTCTGATTCAGGAAGTTCTTCAGGAAGTGAATCTGAGGATGCACATTCCTAGTATTTGTAGATTGAAGGATGAGGAAGTAGAGTAGACTGTTGAGTGTGTAATTCAAGCTCACTGTCTTGTATATGAAGGAGGTACTGACTTCTGTTGATTTAGGATACAACTAAATTCTTCTCGTCGTATAGCAACTGCCTAATGAGGCTTGAAAAAATGTGTTGTACAGGAGGAAGAGAGACGATTCTCGATTATGTTGTTGCTTGTGGTTTTAATTGATGGAAATTCATGACTGGGTGTTGAATTGGGCAGGAGGGTGCAACATTTTGAAAATGTTTGACTGTGTAAAAAGTGTTAGAGAGTTAGGAAATGTAGTTGACAAGTTGTAGGAAATGATTAGGAAGACAATCTAGAGAGAGGAAGAGTAAATGTTAGATGGATGAGTTACTTTGTAGTTTGTACACATTACAGTGCTTAATACAAGCCCTCCTTTTTAACCTCACTGATCCATTTCTTTTGCTGACTCAAAGGTACACAATTTTGTTTCTGTTTGGATTTTGGACAAAGAAAAGCTAGAAAAAGCATTGTGCAATGTCCAAGCAAAGCATTGAACTTTGCTTTGGCAGATGCATAAAAAAAACACTATCTTAATAACGGATCCCATTTTGTGAAGTCACTGTAGTTGGTGAAAGCTGTGAAGCAATAAAATATGGCAAGACAAGTCAATTGCTCGTCTGGGATGAAGCAGAGAAACAACCGTGAAAAACATTGAGGGACAAAAAATGGGTAATGCAAGTTTCAGTTGGGTCACTGTCAATCAGTCAAAAATATATTATTCAAGAAACCCAGATGAATTCGAGCCAATACATGGAGAATTTCAAGTTGACGCAACACTCTTTTGATGTCTCTTTGGGTCAATTATTGAAAAAAGAAATAGCCAATTTAATTAAATAATTCTGAAATGGGATTGTAAGTGGGACCAATATGATCCTAAATGGGCAGAAATGAAGTCCAGTAGTGTGTTAGTTAGCCTATCAAAATCTGCAGATTAGAGTCGTGTAGTGGGTTTTGATTGATATATGCCTAAGCAATTAAGGTTGCCTTGAATACAAGGGAAACTTGCTCTTATTTGACCCATTGGTAACTTCCTAGGCGTTCATATATGACCTGCTTTCATCAAATAAACAATATCCAACTCGGTTTCAAACTGAAAAATAAAAAATAAAGTGTAGGGATATGAAAACAAATACGCTAAAAGAAAGATATTTTACTTGCCTCGAAAATGACATTTCTTATCATAAATCAGAACCTATCAAAGGGATTTTTTAAGGTACACATATTTTTGGTAATATTATAAGGTACATATAAAACAACAGTTTGTGCAATAATTTCGATGATATTAATTGCAAAAGTTAAGCTTTTTGCTGGTTGCCCAACAATGAATTTATGAACTTGTGCGCAGGCAAGTGCATAACAAAACCTTTACAAAATGGCCACCGCCTCAATTAATGAGGTTTTCAACCATAACTTTCCTTTTTTAATTTTGTGCATAAACTTCCGGTAGTACATAAATGAAGCCACACACCCCCACTTAAATGCACCAACACTAGTCCTCTAGTTACTCTATGAATTTAGCTTAAAATGTGATTCTATCATAAAATTCATCTTGTAATAGAACTTGATTCATATTTCAAGACATATATATGTTCTCTGCAACTCAACATTTCTTCTACAAAAACCAATATAGCTATTACAGTATCATTAAATAACAGCAGGCAACTTATCTTATCTCAGATATGGGTTCCACCTTCAGGATGTCATGTCAGGACTAATTCTCAGAGTTTTCGATAGTTTTCTTCCACTTTGAAAACAGCTCGCCAAGTTGAGATTCACAGCCAGCTTGTGTCTCTGGGGTCAAATCTTTAAGGAAAGACTTGGCAAGATCATGGCTTGATATGATCTGGAATATCTTACTGCAAAACTTGCGTACTTCAGCACGCCTCGACTTGTTTTCTGGCATGTGAATCACTAGTTCCTTTATCAAATGACGGAGCTTTTGTAGATGGCTTTTCAAGACTTTCTTTGAGGCATTGCTGCTACTTTTTTCATCAGAATTAGAAGAAACCATTGACTTCAAAATTTCCATCAATATATCAAGTGCTTCAACTCGGCGGAACTCTGATTTTGCACAGCTGCATTTCTCCAAAAGGAAACCGAAAAAATGTTGTCCGATCCATGGCCTTCTTCGGATTATTTCCTTCAAAAAGTCTGATTTTATTTGAGACTTTTTACTGTCAAAGTAACCCTCAAAAACCCCTTTGAAAATATCAAAACATCTCTCTAGTTCAGCCTGAGACAAATTCTGGGCATCGATTAATTTCAAAATCCAATAAGTTGAATTTTGAGCAAGGGACACAATCATTTTATAACGCTTCCACGAAGCTGACTGCTTCTTCTTCAATGGGACAGCAGATTTCTTTCTCTTGAATGGTTTTGAAGCCAAAGTCAGGTTCTTTTCCAGCAAATCCTCAAGTGTAGCTAGTTGGACAGTTTTATCCTTCGGAAATTCCTTCGCTTTGAATATTTTCTTTTGAATGATTCCCCATATACGCTGTGCAAGCTGCTCACTAACTTCTGTAGTTTGTGGATTAACAAGTACACGAGCCAAGCTTGAATACACTGTCACCACTTCAGACTTTCCTGTAAAATTATTAAAAGAATATGATCAACTGAACTGGCAAAGAAAAAACCGAAATTTCACCAATATCAACTAGTTACTTGCCTGGATTTTCATGAAGGTAAATCTCTAGTAACGAAAGGATGCGAAGTTTAAAGAGAACAAGTTGTGATTGTGCAGTTTCGCTTCCAGCCTGATTCTTTTTCTCTCTAAAAATTTGGGCAAGTAAAGAGTCCATTCGAAACATAGCATCGTCATCCATATCAGACCCATCAGAATATTCAGGAGACTCCTTCTCAGATTCCTCAACTTCAACTACAGCCTCAGAGTCATCTGTCTGCTCTTCCACCTCATCGGTTTCACCTGTCTCTGTTTCATCGATTTCTTCTTCATCGTCTTCAATTTCAAGAAAATCTTCTTCATCATCACTATCTGCCTCCTGGCGCCTACCCGGTTTCAAATCTCTCTTGATAACACACAACATTTGGAGCAGATTGTCACTTGTTGCATCGCAACAGAAATGCTTGAAAACCTGATACATGAACTTAAATTATAGGTTAATGATGCCTCTAACAGACTACGGCCCAGTTTGGGATTTGCTTTCAAAGGCTGCTATCCCAAAAGCTCCGTTTTCAAGTTTTTCCAGGCAGCTATCCCGATAAGCTCTGGAAATCAATAGCAAGCAAACCCTAATTAACTAGTATTAAGAGTCAAAAATCTTTTGTCCAATACCAAAATATGTTGTTTTATGGAAAGTTTGTGAGTGGAGCTTTTCGAGACGGCAGCTGGGACACCAAATACCAAACAGGCCTAAAAATTCCAATATCCATGAACCACTAAAAATAACCAAAATTCTGCAAAAGTTACCTTTCCTACAATTAATTAACACACCTGTTCGATAGCAACTCGCAGTGGAGCTGATGACTGAGGCAACAATGTAAGTATTGTATCAACAAGAACATCCATCAATTCAGGATTCTCATCATTAGCAGATTCTTCATCTTCTCCAGAAGATTCAAGAAGATCAAAAGCTGGAAAAGTTTTCTTGCAACAGATAATAAGTTCAGATACAGCTTCTGATAATTCCCCAGGTTGAAGGAGAACTTGGAGAAGCAACTGTATCAGCAAGTACCTCATTGCATGAGACCGATATGCAACTTCCAGAAGCTCATAATTCCTTTCCTGGACAAAATTAAAAAACATGTTAACTGTTGCAAATTCTACCAGGAGATTTAATGGCATAAGAAGCAAGAGAAGAGACCTAAAACTATAAAAGTCAATAAAAAAAAGAAGATTCATATGACTGCTTTAAATGTTATTGAAAACTAAGAAACTTGCAAAGCACAAAAACATATGCAAAACATCCACGGGTTTCAAACTTGTATCAAAAAAATTAGTTTCTAGATAAGAAGTCGATCACAAAGACAGGCTTACAAATGTTAAAAATGGCAGTGCAATAAATAGTCACTTATAACAATGACAAAAACAGTCACGCCAATTTATAATCATTGACCCTCTTAGTCTTAGAGATTTGCTATACAGAATTGCAGATATCAGAAACATTCGAGCATACTGAGATTTAACATGAATTTGGACACGAAAACCATAACCACATTGCTACATCCAACATTCACTGCTAACACAACAGATAAGACAATGAAGGAACTACCTCTTTGGAAAGCCTATTTTCCGTTTCCTGCACTTTCTTAAAAGTTACCTCGTCCTCATTACTCAAAGGTCGAGATAAAGAAACTGAAGGAATGTTGCGCAGAGTGCCAAGGAACCGCATAAAGTAAGACCCCAAATCACTAGGTTCAAGGCCATTTGCCAAGGAACGGACTCCCTCTAACTTTTGTGAACTTGCCAGCAAAAGTTGAATCTGCTCAATACACATCTTGCAAACAGCACTGGAGGTGGCTGCTTTGGGCCATCTAAATTTCTCCTGTAATTCAAAAGATGTAACTTCAGAACCAAGAGATGCAGTGAACAAACCCTGAACAGCTAAAAACTTCAGAATATCTTTCTGCACTCTGAACTTCGCATCAGTGTCAAGCTTCAAATATTTCAAGATAGTTGGGAGGGATTCGACAATCCAAACTTTTAAAAAATCAGAATTTCCCATTGGACTAGCTGAATCTTTATCCTCCACTGATCCTATCTCAGAGTTGTCATCAGTTGTCTGGCTTTGATCTGAAGGCGACTCTGAAGTATGCCCTCCATCTACAAACATGTTCACTAAATTCTGAATGAACAGCATACAACCATCTTCGGTTTTGAATTCTGCCATTAAACCCTTAACAGTCTTTGTTCTTGTGAGATTATCAAATTTTCCATTGCTATGTTTCTGTAAAGCCACAATAACAGCAACCCTTTTGACATCATCAATTCCAACCCAATCTAACAATTCTTTGAGAAAATTCTGTGCAACTTTATGCAGCCAAGAGTCTTTGGTTGAAAGTACATCGATCAGGCACTGAACAAGTTTGTAAGAAAGAACAATTGGAACATAAGAAGCAGGCAACCTTGGCAGGAGTAGGAGTAGAATATCAAATGCTAGATGTTTGCGATCGTGAGATGATAGAAGAAGTGATTGTTCAAGGATAATCTCACAAAAATTCTGAACGCTCTTTGCTGTTTCTTCAATAGAAGAACTAGACTTGCGATTCTTTTTATGCTTCTTAAGAGAGTTTGAGGCAGACACCATATTTTCAGCTTGCAAGATGGTATCAGGTAAAAGAATTTCCACAAGAACAGGCCACACACTATGAACTCTAGGTTGACAAAATGAAGATTCCTGCAATGTTTAATAAATGTTCAGATAAAATCTTGTACATTTCTACACAGTATACATAATCATGAATATTCACGTTGAATATTTACCTTCAAACAGTTAGCTATTAAGGAAAGATGATCAGAGGTAAAAAACCTGCTAGGTGAATATGGAACAGGTAAAATATTTCCAAACAAAATTGTTTGAGCACCCTTTTCTGAGTTTTCACCATTGAACATTTTATCTCGCATTTTCAAGGCCAAAAGAAGAGCATCAGGATTGCTCGAGTCCATGGCTTTGTCAAACCAGTCTTCAAGAGATGGAATGTCATGTAAGAGATCCATTACAGGATCAGTTGGCAACTGCAATCACAATTTAGGAAGGATGATAATATAATGGATTGATCTGAGGTACAGCAAAATTTTGGAAGACTGAAGAGACATCTATAGCATTTAACTTTAAGAGTTCACATCTCTAGCTTTATACTGAAATTAGTCAAGCTTAGATATTAGAGCCATCCCAGAAATAATTCAGAGGGAAATGTGCTATACAAAGAAAAGGAATAAAGGATGTATTCAGATGTCCTACCTTTGATCAATCTATCAATTTATGAGATAGATAAGCAAAGGTCTCCATAAAAGGGCCTTTATAGATATACAATATATGCTTTACTTTAGTTTGACTTCAATCCAAGTTATGTTCAACAAGGCACATTCAAAATTTCAAAAAATTTCTAGATTTAGCACAGTTGATTGCCCAGGAAAAAACCAAAAAGTAGCTATTGAACGTACTTTACAGCCAACAACGTAATATGACTGCAAAGTGACCTCCCTATAGAACCATGGACCAATTGCTTGAGGTGGTAAATAGTAATAGACAAAAAATTAACAAGCTTTAAGAGACACAGAGGAGATTGTTCTTATTTAGATTCTAGCAAGTATAAGCTTTTGTTACCAAATTTAAGCTTATGTGAGCCATGAAGACCAGAAAGCATATGCTTGTTATAATCATTAAATATATGCTAATTCAGACTTCATAGAACAGAAGCATAATCACTAACCCAACAACATTACCAATAACTATCAGACATAATACTTCCTATGGATGTTTCTGTTTATGTTTTTATTAATCATAGTAAGATACCTTATCAATCAAATCTAAAATAACTGCAACAGCTGGCTCTTGCAAATACTGCTTTTTTGTTGCAAGGGACATAAGAGCAACAGTGAGATCCGTGAGGATTGGAGTACATGAATCAGATTTCACCTCTTCAGTCATTCTTCCCGATCGAACAATAGCACCATAAGCAAATAAGCGACCAAGAAGGCAGTCTTTTATTTCCTGAAATGTCAACACGAAGCAACTTAAGAGCTTTTGTCTAATACATTTCAAACACAAACTTGCAAACAATTTTTTGCTCACCTGACCCTTCATTGATGAAGAAACTTCTAGCAACTCAACTATTAGTTTCAATAACGAGTCGGTTTTGATGCTAGGAATGGTACCAACTAGCATGGTCAAACCCAGAGCGAACCCTTGCCTAGCACACTGGAAAATACAGCCAAAATACACATTGCTCAAAAGTTATCCAATGACAATGATTGGACATATGACATTTGTAAGTGTACTTCACAAGAAATATTGCAGAGAGAAGAGAGTACGCAGTCCAAGCCACTAAAACTTTTGGTTACTATACAGATTAGTAAAATTACAAATATGCAACAGGTGTCCAAAAAAAACTTATTACTGATTGCAACCTCTTCAACAACGCCAGTGAAATACAAAGATTGCCCTTACTGATGACACATGCTTGAGCTATACAAACCAGCAGTGAAGACAGAAGACTAAACTTATGTTATAATTTATAACTATTCTATCTACGGGGCAGCACTGACATATTAACTTTGCTTCTTTAGAAAGGTAAATTGCAATTCGAATACAGTGAACCCTGTTACAGATGTCACACAACAGCTACGAATATACAGGTATCTTTATTTTCATGGTAGTATAACAAGAAAAATAATGTAGATACCGGATTATAGCCAAACATACCTCCCTTGATGACGAAGCACCACGAATTAGCCTGCGAACAGCATATCTCAAAGAAGGTGCACAATTGTTCAAGCCATCATCTTTCTCTGCTTCAAGCTTCAAACCACCATCAATCAATTCCTTATTATCCACCATCTCATATGCCTTTTGAACTTCCTTCAACTCAATCACCAATCTCTCCACAGCAGCCACTCTTACCGAAACATCTGCCGATGCCAAGTCTTTAAAGACATCAATATGAAACTCAGGTAAACCACCACTGGAGGTGATTGCCTTATGAACTGTGTTTTCATTAACTTCGGTATCTACTTCCATCTTCTTAGGCTTCGATTCTTCATTTCCTGAACTAAGGCGATGCTTTTCTTTGTCCAATGCTTTCCTTTCCTTCTTTCTTTGCATGGGTAGTACTGAACTAGGAACAGCAGAGGCCGCTTGCACTACCTTTTCCTTACCCTTCTTCAATTTCTTTCTGGCAGGATTAGTAGCTACATTTTCTGTATTTGTATCTACAAATTTTTCAACTTCATCAACGGGACTTGAATTTCTTTTCTTGCTTCCCATTCTAACAAAATCTTTTCTTTTCCAATTGCAAAACTTCCTATAATACAAAAAACAAAAACATAAGTATCACCATAAATGGCTATACTTCACCATCAAAACAAATGATTATGGCCCCATTTTATCTATTCCCTCTATACTTTTTAAAACTACTGTACAAATTGTCTAATATACTTGAATAATCAACATCAAGCAGCTTAATTTTCAGCACATCATCCAATCATAGAGGACAACAAATTAATTGAACAAGAGTTTCGCGAGATTTGAAAAATGGGAATATACAGACATCAGAAGGAATGAACTAACCTGTGCTGTGAGAATGGGGATGAACTTAGGAGATGTTGAATTGGAAGTATCCGGAGGGTGGAGCAAAATCAATCCCAGAAATAAGGGAAGACCAAAGGAAGGTGGTTGATGACTATTACCGGAGGCCGTTGAGCGACGGTGAAGGAGAGAAAACTGGCAGTGGTGGTCTTGATATTGAATCAGTGACTAGTGTGTGCGAGAGAGAGGGGGGCGGAATATAACAGGAAAACCCTGCTCTCCTGTTTAGGGGTGTTGTATAACTTGTATTAAGGATTAACAAATCTTTTTAATTTCACTAATCTCATCTTATATTTAAAAGGGTAAACTTCAAAAAAGAACATGTGGTTTGGTTCATTTTCAAAACGGGTTTGTATTGGATTTTAAGTGTCCCAAACGTGGTAAGGGGCAATTTGGGACACTTAAAATCCAATACAATACCCGTTTTGAAAATGACACAAACCACATGTCCCTTTTTCAAAATTTACCCTATTTAAAAATAGAAAAAAAATTAGAAAATTTAGTGAACATGCCAATAAAATCTATTGAGGCTTATAAAACTCGAGCTCAGTTGGACTCAACCTCATTAAAATTGATAAATAAAGTTCAAATTCAACAAAGCTCTCAAGCTCGTTTGATTTGTTTACAACTCTGACCAATAACAATCCTTATTTAAGTTACAATTGCCATAAATGAGCCAATAAGATCATGTTTGGTTTGATTTGTGAAGAGTTAGATTTCATGAAATATTGAGCAAACTAAAGTCAATTGAAAGATGATCATCAAATCCAATTAAAAATTTATGAATGCATTTAAATTAATAAAATGTCCGAGAACTCAACAATTAAATAATATTTTAATATCTAAAATGTGAATATTTATTTAAATTCGACTTTTTTTTGACTGAATGATAAAGTCCATAAATCAAAATTAGAGACGGTTACAACTCTAATCAAAGTTGAACACAAGAATCCCCTACATGTCGAAAAATCTGCTACCCTAGCTAACTAACAACTATAGTAACCATAGTTGTTAAAGGCGCGCCTCAGGCGCGCCTGAGTCAGGTCGACCACCACCTCGCCTTGTAGAGGGTGAGGCGGTGGACCGTTCACTAGGCGTGCGCCTTTCGGCGCCTTGTTCGCCTTGGTGGTGATGTAAAAGGCACGCCTTAGGCATGCCTAGGGTACATTTTTTCTTTTTTTGTATCAATTAATCCTGGCCATTTGATCTTTTTAAACAACAAATAATCTTGACCATCCATCTATTTGTAATGAATTAATCTTGACCATACATCATTTTTAACTAGGTTTAATCTTGATCATTGATCATCAGATCTTAGCTT
>CAOJBI012038683.1:0-13434 GCA_948277035.1 Euphorbia corollata
TTGCACCAGCTCCACGCCGTCGTCGTCGGCCAGCGCGCTGACCAGTTCGTCGCGCGACACGCCCGGCGGCGGCTGCAGCACGGCGCAATACAGGCCCAGCGAGGTGATCGGCCAGCCGGAGACTTCGCGCAGCTTGTAGCGCTGCTTGAGTGCTTCCATGCGCACGGCGGCCTTCTGGCCGGCGCCGTAATAACTGGAGGCGTAGCCGATCAGGCTGGAACCGGCGCGGGCCGGCGGCGCGCTGAGTGGGTTGGCCACCGCCAGCAGGATGTCGCGGCTGCTGTCGGGCGTATGCGCATCGGCCGCCGGTGGCGTGCTGGCGCTGGCGGCGGCCTGCGCCGGCTCCTGCGCGGCGGCCTGCGGGCCAAGGCCGATGCAGGCGGCGATGCTGCCGATGGCGAGCAGGCGCTTCATGGTGCGGACACGATCTCGGCCATGCGGATGCCCGGGTTGGCGCGCAGCTGCTGCACGGTCTGCTGCGGCTGGGCCGGCGGTTGCGGCTGGGCCGGCACCACGGTGTAGGCGCCCATCTCGTTGGGCCCGCCGATCACCTGCAACTGCTGTGCATGCAGCAGGCGGTCCCAGTCGGCCACGGTCATCTTGGCGTCTGGCACCACCCGGATGGCGCCTTGCGGCACCGGCTGGGCGGTGGCGCTGCTGAGCGTGCGGTAGTCGTGCGAGGGCGCGGGCGCGGCCAGCCTGACGCCCATGACGCCCAGGCCGATTGCCTGCACCAGCGCTGCGGCCGCCAGGGCGCGCACCGTCCAGCTACCGGAGCGGCGCGCCGCCGGTGGCGCGGGCGCGCTGGCCTGCTCCGGCGCGTCCAGGCGGCCGAGCAGGCGCTGCAGGCCGGCGTTGGCGTCCAGCTTTACCGCCGACGGCAGCGCCAGCGCCTGGCGCAGGCGGTTCTGCTGAGCGAACTCGGCACTGCACGAGGCGCACTTGGCCACGTGCGCGATCAGCCAGGTGTTCTCTTCCTCGGTGGCGCTGTCGAGCAGGACCGCGGGCATCAGTTCCCAGGCGTGCGAGCATTCCTTGCCAGGCGCGATGAAAAACGTCTTCATTGCATGGTCTCCGTATAGGGGGCGCCGCCGGCCAGACCGGGCAGCACATTGCGTAATTTGACCCGCGCATGGAACAGCCGGGCCTTGATGGTGCCTACCGGGCACTGCATGATTTCGGCGACTTCTTCCAGCTTGTGGCCGATGCCGTAGACCAGTTCGATCACCAGGCGCTGGTCCGGCGACAGCCGTTCCATGCCCTTGTCGAGCCAGTCGCGCAGCTCGCGGTCGTCGTTGTCGTCGGCGCTGGGGGCGTGGTCTTCCACCACCGCGGTATCGTCGATGGCCTCGCCGTCGTGCTGGCGCAGGCATTTGAGGCCGCAGCGGTAGGCGATGCCCATGATCCAGGTCGAGACCTGCGAATCGCCGCGGAAGTCGCCGGCCTTCTGCCAGGCGATCCAGAAACAGTCGTTGATGGCTTCTTCGATGATGTCCGGGCGCCGGGTCAGGCGCGACAGGAAGCGGCACAGCCGGCCGTGATAGCTGGTGTACATGGTGGACAACGCGGCGCGATCGCCCGCCGCCATGCGGCGCAGCAGCATGCGATCGGTGGCATCACCCAGGGTGTCGGAATCATTCATCGAGGCAGGCACGGCTTAGGACGCATGTCAGTGCCCGCGGGCGGGCAAAAGGTTGCGTGGGGATCAGAAGGTGACCGACGCGGTTCCCAGCCAGGGCGTTTCGCCGGGGCCGCCCTGCAGGCGTGGGGTGTTGTCGCTGGTGACGATGCGTTCCAGCTTCAGCGTCCATCGGTCCCGACTCCAGCGCAGGCCGAATTGCCCATACTGATAGCGGCCGGACCGGGCGGCGCCGTAGGCCATCGCCGGGAAACGTGACGAGCCGGCGCCGACTGTCAGGCTGAGGTCGTCGCGCAGCGGGACATTGGCGGTGACGTCGATGGCGACATTCCACGGCGACTGGTCGGCACGCGGGAAATTGAAGGTCGACACCGAGAAGGTCAGCACGTCGCGATAGGACCAGGCCAGGCTGGCCTCCTGGCGGTCGAAGGTGCGCGTGGCCTGATTGGTCGGGTAGCCGTAATACAGCGCGCTGGCCTGCATCTGCCAGCGGTCGCCCAGCATCCAGGCGCGTGCGGCCTGGGCGGTCACCGCCACCGGCCTGCTCAGCGAGGGCGATTGCAGCGCGACCGACGCCGACATCGACCAGCCCGGTGCGGGCAGCCAGTAGCCGGCGGTCTGCAGGGTGGCCTTGTTGGGCGCGATCGAGATGCCGCGGTCGATCAACTGCGAGGTCAGCGCCACCGCGCCGCCGACCGTGCCGGCGATGGCATTGCCCGGGCCCAACACCAGGGCCAGCAGCAGGCAGTGGCGCAACGCGGCGCGTCGGTGTGCGGACTGCGCGTGCCGGCAGTGCGGCATGCCCCGGGGCGTGTGGCAGCGTCGCCGGCCCGTCCAGTGGCCGCTCGCGAGCCACGGCTGCCCGTCGCAGGCGCAGCTGCGTCGCGTCCGGAGCGGGTAGGGCCTGGCAGTCAAGGCATTCGGCAATGGGGTGAGCGTCTACATGGAACAGGGGCGCGATAGTGACCCATCACGCAAGACGAGACCGCTGCGACGGCGGTTGTTCCGTCCGTATACGCGAAGGAACCGGCACAGGCAACGCGCACCCGTGCCGGTATGCGCCGGCGATCGCGCTCCCGGATGCCAACCGGCAGCGCTGGCGCCAGCACGCCGGTGGCGATCAGTGCAGGGTGTTGAGGTAGGCGATCAGCGCGTCGAGTTCCTTTTGATCTTCCAGGCCTTCGTACTTCATCTTGGTGCCCGGCAAGGCCTTGGAGGAGGACTGCGACAGATAGGTCTTGAGCTGGGCAGGCGTCCACTGCCACTTGCTGGCCTTGAGCGCATCGGAGTAATTGCTGTAGTCGGCCAGGCTAGCGGCCGGGCGCCCGGCCACGCCGAACATCGACGGGCCCTTCTTATTCTTGCCCTGGGCGGCGCTGTGGCATTCGGCGCATTCGGTCATGAAAACGCCTTTGCCGTCGGCCGCGTGCGCAGGTGGGGCAAGCAGGGCGCCGGCCAGCAGCAGGCCGGCCAGCGGGGCGCACAACAGGGTCTGGTGGAATGACTTCATGGGGGTCCTTACGCGTGCGGGGGATCAGAACGAGACATTGACCGACAGCGCGAAACTGTCGAGATCGCGCGGGTTGGTGATCGGAATGCCGCCACCGAACACATTGGTGGTGCTGCCGTTGAACTTGTCGAAGCGGAACCAGGTGGCCGCGAACCGCACGTTGGCATTGGTGGTGTAGGTGCCCTCCTTGCCGAACGGGGTCCAGTACAGCAGGATCAGATTGGCGGTGGTGTCGGGGATGCCGTAGGGCTGATAGCGCGCCACATCGAACGAGCCGCTGTTGATCAGATGCGCCGCCAGCACGCCATAGGTCTGCTTGAACGCGTAGTTCATGCTGATGTTCTGATCGCGCACGCTGCCGCGGTCGCGGGGAGACATGCTCGGGTCGGTCGGCAGCAGCGGGCTGCCGTATTTGCGGCGCTCGTAGATGTTGACGTAGGCCAGCGACAGCACGTGCTCGCGGGTACCGAGGAACTGATAGGTCAGGTCGTAGCCCAGGTCGGTGAGGTCATCGCTGGGGCCGCCGCTGCGCAGCCGCTGGCGGCGCGTGGTCATGGCGGTCAGGCCGGCGGAGAAGAACTGCCGCTTCATGTCCTTCATGTAGGCAAAGCGCGCATAGCCGGTGTCGCTGAGCTTGCCCGGGTCGCCGTTGGGGTTCCAGCCCAGGTGGTCCTGCGCGTCGGTGGACAGCGCGCTGTAGCTGCCGACTTCGCCGTACCAGTTGCGGTCGAACAAGCCGTACACGGTGGCGCCGATCACGCGGTTGGAGAGCGAGGACGAACTGAGCATGCTGGCCGAGCCGGCGTTGGACACCGGGCTCAACGTCGATGCATTGGGCAGCACCTGGATCGGGTCGGACACGCCGGGATTGTTGTTGATGCTGACGCCGACCATCGCGTCCTTGCCGGCCAGCTGGAACGGCTTGCTGACAAAGCGCAGATCCACATCGTCGAGCTGGGTGTTGAAGGTGTCGTTGCCGCCGTTGTTGGAGCGGATCTTGGAGTAACCGCCGACATGGTCGTTGACCCGTCCGGCCAGATACAGGTCCGCTTCGTTGATGCGTGCGCTGCTGTCGCCGCGGCTGGGATTGCGCCGGGTCCAGGTGACCTGGCCGGAGGCCGGGATCTTGGTGCCGTTGCCGTCGGTATCGGTGAAGCCGCCGAGCTTGAAGCGCATGCCGTACGGTGTGAGCGACGGACCGTAGGAGCCGACATGGCAGTCCGCGCACGACGAACCGGTCTGGCGTGCGAACGAGGGAATCGCCTGCGCCTGGGTGCTGGCCAGCAGCAGCAACGGGCCGGACACGCACAACAAGGAGGTCAGGGAAGCGGTGCGCGTGGCAGTGGTGCGACGCGGAGCGGGCTGGGGAGTAGGCATGGAAAGTCCTTGTTCGACGGTACGGGGGTCGGCGCTGCGGGAGCGGGGGACGGCGGGCAACACGGCGGAGTTCATCGGCGTTTTCCCGGCAGCACGCGGTGCAGCAGGCCATCGCGCAATACCAGGTGGTGCCAGAGGGCGGCACCGATATGCGCGATCACCAAGGCCAGCAACACCCAGGCGGCATTCAAGTGCCAGGTGCTCAGGGTGTCGGCCAGGTCTTCGTCCGGCGCAACCAGGTTCGGCAGCGTCAGTCCGAACAGATAGACCGGTTTGGCGTAGGCATTGCTCAACGACCAGCCGATCAGCGGTAGGGCGACCATCAAGCCGTACAGCGCGAGGTGGGTGGCGCCTGCAGCCAGCCGCATCGGCAGCGGCGATGGCGGGCCGGGCGGCAACGCGCGCAGGCGGATGCGCAGGCCCACCCGCAGGCCGAACAGCAGCAGCACCATCAAACCGAAGTGGCGATGGCCTTCCATCAGCCACTGCCGCAGGGCGCGTCCTTCCAGCTCGGCGCGCAGCAGGATCAGCGCGGCCGCCATGGCCAGGCAGAACACCGTCAGCCAATGCAATACGCGCATCGGTCTGGGCAGCGGAATGACGCGCGCCGGCAGTGCGGCCTGCTCCGGCAGCGCAGTGGCACTGTCGGCTGCAACCGCATCGGGCGCGTGGGGGGATGAACTCATCGATCGGTGTCCTGCGCTGGTGTCGTTGGATCCGGCAGTGCGCGGTGCGCTGCCAGGCCTGGCTCCCCACGCCGGCCGAACTGCGGCCACGTGAACGTGCAGCGATATGTGCGGCGCGGCCGCTGAAAGGTTGCATCGCCGTGCAGTGATGACGTGCCTGGGCACGGTGTTGGCCGCAGCGACTGCGCTTGCGCGCACCTGGGTTCGCAGCGCCGTGACGCCGCGCAACCTTTCGCGCATGCCGGCGCACTCAGGCATGTCGCACTACGTGCAGTCAGCGGTTACGCCCTTCCGATCATGGCCATCGAACGCATCCAGTTGCATACCCACGGCGACGATCGCGGGCTGCTCATCTCGTTGGAGCAGCAGCGCAATGTCCCGTTCGAGATACGTCGTGTGTATTACCTGTTCGGCACCCGCAACGGCGTCCATCGTGGACAGCATGCACACCGTCGGCTCAACCAGCTGGCGGTGGCCTTGCATGGCTCGGTGACGATCCTGCTGGATCAGGGCGACGGCCACGGCCAGCAGGAAGTAGTGCTGGACGATCCATCGCAGGGCCTGCTGCTCGGCCGCATGGTGTGGCGCGACCTGCATCGCTTCAGCCCCGACTGCGTGCTGATGGTGCTGGCCGACCAGTTCTACGATCCCGCCGACTACATTCTCGATTACGACCAGTTCCTCAGCGAAGTGCGCGCTGGCAAAAAGGCATTGAATATGCGTGAAGACATCGCTGCTCACTCTGATGCGTTTTTGGGAGTTCGACCCTAAATGCGTGTGCCGATGGATGTGCCGTTCTTGAATTTGCGCGCGGTCAATGCGCGGTATGCGGATGAGCTGAAGCTGGCTGCGGCGCGGGTGATCGATGCCGGCTGGTATGTGCTTGGGCAGGAGCTGGCCGCCTTCGAGGAAGAATTCGCCAGCTACTGCGGCGCTGCGCAGGCGGTGGGTGTGGGCAACGGGCTGGATGCGCTGTCGCTGATCCTGCGCGGCTATCGCGAGCTGGGCGTATTGCGCGAGGGCGACGAAATCATCGTGCCCGCCAATACCTTCATTGCCACCTTTCTTGCGATCAGTCAGAACCACCTGGTGCTGGTACCGGTGGAGCCGGACCCCGCGACCTTCAACATCGACCCGGCCAGTGTGGAGAAGGCGATCGGCCCGCGCACGCGCGCCATCATGGCGGTGCATCTGTATGGGCAGTTGGTGGATGTGGCGGCGCTACAGACGCTGGCGCATCGCTACGGGCTGCTGCTGATCGAAGATGCCGCGCAGGCGCATGGTGCAAGTGCGAACGGGCGACGTGCCGGCGCCTTTGGCGATGCGGCAGCGTTCAGTTTTTTCCCGACCAAGAACCTGGGCGCACTCGGCGACGGCGGCGCAATAGTGACCTCGGATGAGCGCCTGGCCGAGCGCATCCGCGCGCTGCGCAACTACGGTTCGCAGGTGAAGTATCACCACCTCTGCCAGGGCGTGAATTCGCGGCTGGACGAGATGCAGGCGGCGTTCCTGCGGGTCAAGCTGGGCTATCTGGACGATGAGATCGCCCGTCGCCGCGCAGTGGCGCAGCGCTACCTGCACGGCATCGACAACCCTCTGATCACCTTGCCGACGGTGGTGGCCGAAGTGCAGCACGTCTGGCATCTATTCGTGGTGCGCAGCGCCCAGCGCGATGCCTTGCAGGCGCATCTGCTGCGCTCGGGCATCCATACCCAGATCCATTACCCGGTGCCGCCGCATCGGCAGCCGGCCTACACCACCTTGGGCGATGCCTGCCTGCCGGTGAGCGAGCGGCTGCACCGTGAAGTGCTGAGCCTGCCGATGGGGCCGGCGCTGGACGATGCGTCGGTTGCACGCGTGATTGCCGCATGCCAGTCGTTTGGCGCCCCCGCATGAATGTCGTGCGCAGCAGCGCCTACACCGGCGTTGCGACGCTGGCCAAGCTGCTGGCTGCGCTGGTGGTGGTGAAGCTGGTGGCGGTCTACGCCGGCCCGCAAGGGGTCGGCCGGCTGGGCCAGTTCCTCAATCTGATGTCGGTGCTGGCGGTGCTGGCAGGCGGCGGCATCAGTGCCGGCATCGTCAAGTACGTGGCTGAGTACCGCGACGACGCGGCTGCGCTGGCACGTCTGCTCAGCGCGGCGCTGTGGTACGCGTTTTGCGCGGCCTGCGTGATGGCGGTGCTGGCGTTGCTGTTCAGTGGTGCCATCGCTGAGCGCCTGCTTGGCGATGCGGCGTACCGGCCGCTGATCTGCGTGGCGGCGGTGGCGCAGATGGGCATCGCACTGGTCAACTACATCCTGGCGGTGATCAACGGCTTCATGGACGTGCGCCGCCTGGCATTCGTGCAGGTCAGCGGTGCGGTGCTGAGCACGGCACTGGTGGCATGGTTGTCCAGCCGGGCACAGCTGCAGGGCGCCTTGCTGGCGCTGGTGCTGGGCCAGGTGCTGTGGCTGCTGGCCGGCGTGCCGGCGCTGCGGCGCAGCGGTTATTTTCGGCGCGAGATGTTGCGCATGCGCTTCGATGCGCAGATGACGCGCAGGCTGGCGGCGTTCTCGGTGATGACGCTGACCTCCACGCTGGTGCCGCAGCTGGTGGCCATGCTGGTGCGCGACCATCTGGCGCTGCAGTTCGGCTGGCAGCAGGTGGGGTACTGGCAGGCGGTGAGCCGGGTGTCGGATGCGTATCTGCTGTTCTTCACGACCGCGATCAACGTGTATTACCTGCCCAAGCTGGCATCGCTGCAGGAGCGCGCAGCGCTCGGGCGCGAGCTGCGTGCCGCGTATCGCCATGTGCTGCCGGCGGTGGTCGTGATGGCGCTGGGCGTCTACCTGTGTCGCGATTGGCTGACCTGGCTGCTGTTCGACGCCCGGTTTGCCCAGGCCACCCCGCTGTACGCTCCGCAGCTGCTGGGCGATGTGATCAAGATCGCCGCCTTCGTGCTGTCGTACGTGATGCTGGCCAAGGCGATGACGCGTCTGTTCGTGATCTCCGAATGCGTGTTTGCCGCCAGCTATCTGGCGCTGGTGTATCTGTTCACCGCGCAATGGGGGCTGATCGGCGCGATGTATGCCTTCGTCGCCAACTACGTGCTGTATCTGCTGTTCAACATCGTGGTGGTGCGGCGCTATCTGGTGCAGCCGGCATGAGCGATTCCTCCCAACCCCTCGGGCGTGCACGCTGGCCGCTGGTCTCGGTGCTGATCCCGGCCTTCAACCACGAACGCTTCGTGCAACGCTGTCTGGACAGCGTGCTGGAGGACCCGTACCCGTGCAAGGAGCTGGTCATCATCGACGATGGCTCCAGCGATGCGACCGGAGAGAAGATTGCGCAGTGGATCGCCAGCCATGGCCACCGGCTGCCGGTACAGTTCGTGCAGCGTGCCAATCGCGGGGTGGCGGCCACACTCAACGAGCTGGCGCTGCGTGCGCGCGGTGAGTATTTGCGCGTCGTCGCCAGTGATGATTATTTAGTTCCAGGAAGTTTGAAAGTTCAGGTTGGCTACCTGGAATTGAATCTTGGTAAAGACGTCGTGGTCGGTGATGCGTTTGTTATTAATTCTGAAGGGCAGCAATTGTACGAAAGCGCTATGTGCGATCTCCATGGCGCCAATAAAAAATCATATCTTTCTGATGCGGGGGTTCGTCGTGCCGTGATCCGTAATTGGGCGATCAGTGGCGCTGTCACAATGCTAAGGCGTAGCGCGTTTAAAATGGGGGCTGTATGGGATGAAGCTCTGAGGATTGAAGATTGGGATTTTTTTCTTAGACTTGTCGCACGTGATGCTCTTGGTTTTATTGACGTCAAGGTCTGCGCATATAGGTTGCATGAAACCAACGTCAGCAAGACAAGGGATGTTTCCAGGAGGCTGGACAACCTAGCTGAATTCGGGCTTGTGGCGTCGCGTAATTCTACGCTCTTTGAAGGGTGTGAAAATTGGTTGTTGCGAGCTCAGAAGAGTTTAATTGGTGCAAAAATATTTTTCTTAAAAAGGCAGTATTTTAGAGCGTCGATGCATCTGCTGGCGTATTTTGCCAAGTCTATAGTTGCCTGGCGTCCGTATCGTGGCGGGAGGGTTCGGTGATATCGGTGACGGGCGAAGTTCTACGCAGGCCTGCAACTTATCTGTTTCCGTCGCTGGTGATCAGTTGCTTGGTCACTGTGGGAATCTATCAGATCCCTATTGATTATATCAAAGGTATTTTTTGGTTGCTTTTCGCGGCTTGGCAGGTGTTTGTTTTAGACTTGCTGATTGGAATTCGGTTGCCATCATTCGAGCGCTTTCGCGCCTACAGTTACGCCGGCACCCGTGATGCGTTCCTGGTGATGACGCTGGCGGCGGTGGTGACGCTGTTCTGCATCGTGGATGTGGCGCTGTTTCCGATTCCGCTGTTCAGCGATCCGTCCTCGTATGCGACCTTGAGCCCGCTGCGCGCGCATGTGCGGCACATCTCCAACATGTGCTGGATCCTGCCGCCGATCGCGTTGCTGTGCGTGCGCCATCGCGGGCTGCGTGCGGCGATGCTGACGCTGGGATTCGTGTTTCCGATCGTGGTGATCGACCGCAACCGCATCTTTGCCGGGCTGTTTTCGTTCGTGCTGGTGATGCTGTTGCGCCGCGATCCGGCACGTCGCCTGCCGTGGAAGACCATCGGCCTTCTGGTGCTGGCCGGTGGCGGGGTGTTTTCCATCCTCGGCGCACTGCGTTCCGGCTCGCTGGCTACCGTGGCCCTGCCGTTCAGTGCCTTGTATCGCGCCATGCCGCAGGGTGTGCAGTGGTTGCTGCTGTACATCAGCGCCGGGCCGTACAACTTTGGCGCGATCCTGGCCAAGGGCTATGTCAACGCCAGTTTCCTGGTCAATCAGCTGGTGCCGTTCAGTGGCTCGATCGCCACTGCCGGCACCAGCATTCCGCTGGACGCGCCCAACATCAATGTAGGGACCGAATTCTTCCCGTTCCTGATGGCCTGGGGCGCGCCGGGTGCGTTGCTGGCGCTGCTGGCGCTGTATGCAGGGCTGGTGTGGAGCGTGCGCCTGCTCAACCGCTCGCTGTCGATCTTCCATATGCTGATCTTCCTGCGCATCGCCTATGCCTCCCTGATGTCGCCGTTCGCGCCGCAGGCCTTCACCTGGACCAATTTCGGCTTCATCGCGCTGTGCCTGGTGTTGCATGCCTGCACGGTGCTGTTGCCTACCCGCAATGCCGTACCCACCGCTGCTGCGTAATGCGCGGCCGCTTCGCTTCACCCTGTTCCAGAGCCGGTGCACCATGACTCAACACGACGATATCTATCTGATCGACCTGTGGCGCATCCTGCGCCGCGAATGGCGCTGGGCGCTGGCCGCACTGCTGGTGGTGCTTGCATTGACCTTTGCCTTTACCCGCCTGGCCAGGCCGCAGTGGGAAGCCACCGCCTGGATCCAGGTCGGCGAGATCGGCCCCACGCCGGCCGGGCGCGACCCCAAGGTCGAGCCGTTCCAGCGCGTGATCGACCGCATGAAGACGCGGCTGTTCCAGGATGCGGTGCTGCGCCAGGCCGGCGTGCCGCTGAAAAGCCGCGCTGCGCAGCTGTACCGCGGCAGCCTAAAGCCGGACCCGGACCCGTATGCCAATCTGATCGGGGTGACCATCCGGGCCGAATCGTCGGCGCAGGCGCGCAAGCTGGCGATGGCGACGGTGAGCGCCTTGCAGGGCCTGCACGGTGACACCAATGCCGTGGCGCTCGCACTGGCGCGTACACGCCTGCAAGGCCTCACCGACGATCTGCGCGCAGCAACCCGCAACCGCGATCAGTTGCAGCAGCAGGTGCAGGCCGGGCAGGGCGCCGCTGCGGCCACACCGGCCCAGGTTCTGGCGGGCGTGCTGTTGACCGACAGCAACACCACCGTGCGCGCATTGAAGAGCGAACGCGACGATCTGATTGCCCGGCTGACCACGCGCTACACCTATCAGACCTCGCTGGCATGGCCGTTGTACGTGCCCGAGCAACAGGCGTTTCCCAATGCCGTCACCGCCTGGGCCGCCGGCCTGCTCGGCGGGGCGGGGCTGGCGGTGCTGGCGGCGGTGTTACGCAATGCATGGCGGCGCCGCGCGGTGGCCGTCCCGCAGGCTATCGGCTGATCTGCGCAGCGTCGTGCGGCACGCTGCGCAAGGCTGCCCACGCTGCAACCAAACCGCCGGCGCACGGCACTCACCGGTCAATCAAGCGATTGCCGCGTTGGCGGTATCGCGTCTGGAGAGTGTCGTGAGAACAGCTGGATCGGTGTGGGAGGCTGCGCATGTCGGTGGCCAATGAGCATGCGGCGCGCGGTGGCACGGTGGCCCCGGAGCGCTTGCTGGAAACGCAACGCGCGTTCGACAGCGTTGCGCCCGACTACGACGGCCCACGCGGCAACAACGCGCTGATCCAGCGCATGCGCACCACGTTGTGGGACACCGTCGCGGCCGAGCTGCCGGTGGGCTCGCATCTGGTGGACCTGGGCTGCGGTACCGGCCTGGACGCCGGCGAATTCGCACGTCGCGGTTACCACGTGCTGGCCACCGACTGGTCGCCGGCGATGGTCGAGCGCACCCGCCATCGCGCGGCCACGCAAGGCCTGCAAGAGCGCCTGAGCGCTGCCCATGTCGGCATCCAGCAGCTCGACCAGCTGCAGGGCAGCTTCGACGGCATGTATTCCAACTTCGGCCCGCTCAACTGCGCGCCGGATCTGCCGGCGGTGGCGGCCGAATGCGCGCGTCTGCTGCGCGCCGATGGCTGCCTGGTGTTCTCGGTGATCGGGCGCATCTGCCCCTGGGAAATCGGCCATTACGGCGTGCGCGGGCGGTTCAAACGCGCCGCGGTGCGCGCCGCGCGCGGGGTCACCGCGGTGGGCATGAACGGCCACACCATCTGGACCTGGTACCACCTGCCGCGCGAGTTCTACCGCGCCTTCGCCAAGCATTTCGTCCTGGACCGCTATCGCGCGTTGAGCCTGTTCCTGCCGCCGCCGTACCTGGTGGATTTTTGCGAACGGCATCCGCGCCTGTCCGCGCGCCTGGGCCAGTGCGACGACCGGCTGGGCGGCCTGCCGTTGCTGCGCGATATGGGCGACCACTTCCTGATCGTGATGCGCAAGCGCTGAGTGGAGACGCCGATGTCCATGGCCGATGTCTGCCTGCAGGGCGCGCGCTCGATCACCCTGGCCGGCCCCTCGCGCGTGCCGCTGACCATCCGCGCGGGGCGCTTCGGCGGCACGCTCGGCACGCGCAGCCTGCGCCTGGACCTGCAGGGGCATGTGCTGGCGCCCGGCCTGATCAATGCGCACGATCATCTGCAGGTCAACTGCGTGCCGCCGCTGCCGCAGGGCGCGGCGTTTCCCAACAGCTATGCGTGGATCGAGGCATTCCAGGCGCATTTCCGGCATCCCGAGGTGGCCGCGGCCCTGCGCGTGCCCAAGGCGGTGCGTCTGCGTCACGGTGGATTGAAGAATCTGCTGGCCGGCGTCACCTGCGTGGCGCAGCACGACCCGTGGCACGCCACCCTGGACGAGGCCGGCTTTCCGGTTGGCCTGCTGCGCGAGTTCGGCTGGAGCTATGCACTGGGGTGGACCGGCTATGGCCCACCGGTGCAGGGCAGCTTTGCCGCCACCTCGCCCGAGCATCCCTGGATGATCCACCTGGCCGAAGGCACCGACGCGGCGGCGGCCGCCGAGCTGGAGGAACTGGATCGGCTCGGTTGCCTGGCCTCCAACAGCGTGCTGATCCACGGCGTGGGCATGGGCGAGTGCGATATCGAGCGGGTGATCGCACGCGGCGCGGCGGTGGTGTGGTGCCCGTCGAGCAATCTTGCGCTGCTGGGTCGCACCCTCGACCCCTGGCACCTGTGCATGGCGGGCCGGCTCGCGTTGGGCAACGATTCGCGCGTCAGCGGTTCGCGCGATCTGCTGGAAGAACTGCGCATTGCCGCCAGCAGCGGCTTGGCTGCGGATCTGTTGCTCGGCCTGGTCACCCATCAATCGGCGCGCATCCTGCGCATGGCCACGCGTGGACGCCTGGCGCCGGGGGCGGCGGCCGATCTGGTGATCGTGCGCGACCGCGGTGGCGACCCGGCCGACAGCGTGGTGGGCTGCGCACGCAGCGACCTGCGTGCGGTGATACGCGATGGCGTCCCGCGCATCGCCGACCCGGATTTTGCCGACTGGTTCGACGCTGCAGGCGTCCGGACCGTGCCGGTGCTGCTGGATGG
>CAOJBI012043264.1:0-19081 GCA_948277035.1 Euphorbia corollata
ACGCTGCGCTCGGCCAGCACCACCATGCCGTTGCCCAGCAGCAACAGGGCCGCGCCCATCATTGCCACGTTCTTCCATTGCGCGCGCGTCGGCGCAGCCACCCCGCGCCAGCGCAGTACCGCATACAGCACCGTGCCGGCCACGATGAAGCGCGCCCCGGACACCATGGTCAGCGGCAGCGCGCCGCCTTCCAACGCAAAGCGGATCGCCAGATAGGTCGAGCCCCAGACCACATAGACCAGCAACAACGCGACAACGACCAGGCCGCTGCGCGCAGGCGCCACAGCATCGTGTGAAGAGGACATCGAAGATTGCCAAATACAGCGGAAGCTTCAATTCTAGATCACCTGCCCACGCCAACGTCGTACGCCTCTCGGGCGCCTGCCGCGGTATGGTGCGCATTGATCCCCGGCCCGGAGTGCATATGCAGCGTCGCGTCCCCTGGTTGATGTTGGCCGCCCTGACCGTGCTATCGGCCAGTGCATTGGCACGCGTGCCCGAACCCTGGGAGCCCAGCGGGCGCAAGCTCCTCGAGGCCGGGCTGGACGGTTCGTTGGCGCCGGAGATCGCGCCCGAACAAACCGAGCTCAAGGTCATGCTCTCGGCGAACCGCGCCGGCGCTTACCTGCTCGGCGTCGCCAGCAGCAGTTACCGCACGCAATGGTGCATGCCGGCCGGCAAGAGCGGCCCGCCGGACATGCAGGCGATCATCAGCGATATCGGCGCGCTACCCGATGCACGCCTGGACGAGGCCGCACCCGCATTGATCGTACAGGCGCTGGCCAAGCGCTACCCGTGCCGCAAATAGGCGGCGCGGTCGCCGCAGGCCGGCTCGACCAACCGCCACGCAATAGCCGGATGCACTGACGTTCGCCTCGCCGATCGCCCGACGCCCGGGCTCGAAAGCACCAGGCGTTTGCATACCACCGGCCCTACTTGCGTGCGGCGTCGCTGCTGGCGCGGATCGCCTTGAACTCCGAACCGTCCTGCCAGCTCGGCCACTGCCGGCCGTTGGCCAGCGCCACGCCGACGTCGTAGACCAGGGTGGTGTCGGCCGCGTGGCCGCTGGCATCCCATTGCGGGGTCCAGCGATCGCAGGGCTGGTGATAGCACTCGGCAAAATACTTGTCGCGCAGCGCCTTGCCGGCCGCCACGCCGCCGTCGAGCATGTCCAGCCCGGGACCGGCGGTGATCGCCGGCACGCCCATGCGCGCAAAGGCGAAATGGTCGGCGCGGTAGAAGAAGCCCGCTTCCAGATTCGGGTCCGGCGAATAGCTGCGGCCGCGCGCCTTGGCCGCGGTTTCCAGATCGCCTTCCAGCGACACCCGTCCGCGTCCCCACGAGGCGATATCGCGGGTGGGGCCATCGGGGCTGAACATCTCCATGTTGAGTACCGCCACGGTCTTGTCCAGCGGCGCCAGCGGATGCGCGGCGTAATAGTTGGCGCCGAGCAGGCCCTTCTCTTCCGCCGTCAACGCGATGAAATACAGCGTGCGCTGCGGCTTGGGGCCGGCCGCGAACACGCGCGCCAGTTCCAGCACGCTGGCCACGCCGGTGGCGTTGTCCACCGCGCCACGCCGCACCGTGTCGCCGCCGGCATCGGCCTTGCCCACGCCGAACGCATCCCAGTGCGCGGAGAAGATCACCGTCTCGTCCGGATGCTGGCTGCCGGTGAGCTTGGCCACCACGTTGTGCGTGACCACGCGCTCGCGCTTGAGCTTGAAGTCCACCGACAGCGTCGCATCGCCCAATGCCACCGGGGCGAAGTCGCGCTGCTGCGCGCGCTGCTTGGCCTGCGCAAAATCCAGCCCGGCGCGCTGGAACAGCGACACCGCCAACGCCTGCTGCATCCAGCCACGCACCGGCACATGCTGCGCCTTCGCATCGGCATCGCTGCGTTCGATATCGAACAACGGCGACAGGCCCGAACTCTGCACCGTCGCCCAGCCGTACGCGGCCGGCGCGGTCTCGTGCACGATCAACACGCCGGCGGCACCACGACGCGCGGCCTCTTCGTACTTGTAGGTCCAGCGGCCGTAGTAGGTCACCGCCTTGCCATCGAAGGCGCCAGGCTGGCTGGATTCGAAGTCGGCATCGTTGATCAGCACCACCGCGATCTTGCCGCGCAGGTCCACGCCCTTGTAGTCGTCCCACTGCCGCTCCGGCGCACTGATGCCGTAGCCCACGAACACCAGCGGTGCATGCTTCAAGCGCACCGCGTCCTGCGGACGCAGGCTCTGCAGGGTCACATCGGTGCCATTGACCAGTGTCTGGCTCTTGCCGCCGACACGCAGGCTGGCGCGCACCGGGCCATCGACCTGGGCGCGCACCAACGGCACCGCCTGGGTCCAACCGCCCTGCTCGCCACCCGGCTGCAGGCCGCCAGCCTTGAACTGCTCGACCAGGTAATCGACCGTGCGCTGCTCGCCGGCACTGGCCGGCGCACGGCCCTCGAACTCGTCCGAGGCCAGCAGGCGCACATGCCGCGACAACGCTTCGGCATCAATGCCGCCACCGGGCAGATCATTGGCGGCCTGCGCCACGCCCCCCACGAACAGGCAGGCGGACAACAACAGGATGCGCATCGGGTTCACGGCATGGCCTTGCAACTGATAGATGACACACAGTTTACAAGCGCACGGCCGCCACGGGAGCGCTTTGACCCGCGTTGGCAGGCGCGATGTCTTCCTCTCTAGCAGGCCCCTTGGGCTGCATGGATCTGTCACGGAGCTCGATGGCGGATTTACCGCGTGTCCTGCAAGCGGCAAAGACACCGCGCGCTCCGCTCACAGAGCTCTTGGTTCACGCCTCTGATCGCGCCTAAACATGACTAAGGTTCGAAGTCTCGATTGCTTTGGCGTTGTGCTTCGAGAGCCTGGACAGTGCGGATAGATCAGCTGCAGAGCTGATGATTTGCAGCTTGGCTGCAAGGCCCTTGCCCGCCCACCATCGCGGGACACGCCGCAAGTACGTCCATGTAGGCTCTTACGCGGCATCCATGCCGCGTAAGGTCCCGCGACGGTGAGCGGACAAGGACCCGTCGGGATGGTCGGTGTGCATGGTTAAAAGCGGTGCATGACCTGCGCCGGTCGGATCACTTGTGCGTTCGATTAGCGCCTCACCATCTTCCGATCACAAGCCGAGCGGCAGACAGGCTTCAACACGCAACTTAAAACGTCTCAGCTACGACCGCTAGCCGAGCAACAAGCTTTCAAAAGCAGCCGACCAACTGTCTGGTGCGATGTCCTCGACAGTTGCGGGACCGTATGAAGGCATGGATGCTGCCACCGCGCCTCCACGGACGGATTTACGGAGTGTCGCGCAAGCGGTGAGGGCACCGCGCGCTCGACCGACGCGGCTTTTGACTGTTTCCGAACGACGCGACGACTCGCTGCAGCGCTCTAGTGGGGTGTTACCCACTCCAGTGGTGCTAATTGGTACGCGTCGCGCGATCCAGCCAGCACGCCAGGCCCTGCGCGTTGAGTTCGATGTCGGTGCCCAGTAGCTGCGCCACGCGTGCATCGTCCAGCCGGCAGCCGTGCAGGCGGGCGCGCTGCAGATACAGGTCGGTCAGCGCCGCCACCATGCAGCGATGGCGGTCCGCACGCTGCGCGCAGTCCAGCGCGATGGCGGTCATCGCATGGATCTGCTCGACCAGTGCCTGCGCCAGCGGTGCCGGCGATTCGACCCGGCCGTAGTGGGTGAGATACATCGTCTGCGGCGCGGCCTCCATCAGCCGCGCGATCGAGTGCAGCATCGCCTCCGGTTCGAATTGCACCGGCGAGGAGGTCGGCAGGATGAAGGCGCCTTGCGCGCTATCGAGCTGGCGATACGACAGGCCGAAGGTGTCGCCAGTGAACCAGCTGCGGCTGCGCGCATCCCACACGCACAGATGATGGCGTGCGTGGCCCGGCGTCTCGATGGTGCGCAGCGCGCGCTCGCCCAGCACCACGGTCTGTCCGTCGGCCGCTTCCACCACGCGCTCGGCCGGCACCGGCACGATCGCGCCGTAACTGCGCGCCATTTCCGCCGCGCCGTACACCGCCGTGGCACCGGCGATCAGTCGGGCGGGGTCGATCATGTGCGGCGCGCCGCGCGGATGCACCAGCACCCGCGCATTGGGCAGATGCTGCAGCAAGGCTCCCGCCCCGCCAGCGTGATCCAGATGCACGTGGGTCAGGATCAGCCAGTCCACCTGCGCCGGCATCAGCCCGGCCGACTGCAATGCGGCCAGCATCTGCGGCACCGACAGCGAAGTGCCGCAATCGACGAAGGCGCCACGTTGCGCCTCGACGATCAGGTACGCCGCATCGAACTGCACACCGCCAAAGCCGGTGTCGATGGTGTGGATGCTGGAATCGGCAGTCGCTGTCATTGCTCCCCCACGGCTATGCGAGAGGCCACAGTCTAGCCACCGGCTCCACGGGTGTCGTTACGCCTCGCGCAACACGCGCAGCGCCGCCAGGATCAACTCCGCCTCCACCTGCGCATGCACGCCCGGCAATTGCAGGTCGCTGCCCTGCCCGGCCTGCTTCAGCCGCGCAATCAGCTGGCCCGCATCGCGTGGCGAGGCGAAGCCATCGCTCTGCAGCAGCAACGCACCGGCGCCGTCGGTCAACTTGAAATAGAACTGCCCGTCGCTCTCGCGGTATTGCTTGAACACCGGCGGCGCGCTCTTCTCGCTCGCTGGCGTCGCAGCCGCATCGCCCTGGCTGGACAGATCGCGCAGCCCCACCGCAGCACGCAGCTCGGTCAGGAACGGAGTGGCGTAGCGTGCGCGCAGACGTGCGCCACCGGCGCGCAGAATCGCCTCGATCTTGGCCGGCTCGGCCATCAGCGCCTCGTAGCGCGTGCGCAGCGGTGCGATCTCCTGGTCGATACGCTCGAACAGCTGTTGCTTGGCATCGCCCCAGCCGATGCCATCGGCAAAGGCCTGCGCAAAGGCCGCCGTTTCCTGCGGCGTGGCAAAGGCCTGGTACAGCTGGAACAATGCCGACCCCTGCGTGTCCTTGGCTTCGCCGGGTGCGCGCGAATCGGTGAGGATGGAGAACACCAGCTTGCGCAATTCCTCGCGCGGGGCGAACAGCGGAATCGTGTTGCCGTAACTCTTGCTCATCTTGCGGCCGTCCAGACCCGGCAAGGTCGAGACCTGCTCGTCGATCACCACCTCGGGCAGGGTGAAGAAGTCGCGGCCATACACGTGGTTGAAGCGCTGGGCGAAATCGCGCGCCATCTCGATATGCTGGATCTGGTCGCGCCCCACCGGCACCTTGTGCGCGTTGAAGATCAGGATGTCTGCAGCCATCAGCACCGGATACATGAACAGGCCGGCGGTCACGCCCGCATCGTCGTCTTCGCCGTCGGCGCGATTCTTGTCCACCGCCGCCTTGTAGGCATGCGCACGGTTGAGGATGCCCTTGCCGGCCACGCAAGTCAGCAGCCACAGCAACTCGGTGGTCTCCGGCACATCGGACTGGCGATAGAACCACACCGTTTCCGGGTCCAGGCCGCAGGCCAGCCAGCTGGCGGCAATCTCCAGCGTGGAGCGCTGCGTCCGCGCCGGGTCCTGCGCCTTGATCAGGCTGTGCAGGTCGGCCAGGAAGTAGAAGCTTTCCGTATCGGCAGCCGTACTGGCCTGGATGGCCGGGCGGATCGCGCCGACGTAATTGCCCAGATGCGGGGTGCCGGAAGTGGTGATGCCGGTAAGGACGCGAGTGGTCATCTGCGTAAGGCCAGGGAGTCAGCACGCAAGTTTAGCGGTTCCGTGCCCCTGGCATGAACGAGACGGTGCCTTGTACCTGCCGCTACCGGCAGCGGCGGCAGACGCAGAACGGGCCGCATTAAGCGGCCCGTCCTGTGCAGTTGCGCTCACCACGGCGGGTGGGCGTGGTTGCGCGGCACCGTCAGGTGTCGTCGCGCAACGACTTTTCGAAGGCGCGCACTTCGGTCTGGGCGCGGTCGCGATCCCAGCCGTAGCGCTCCTGCAGCTTGCCCTGCAGATATTCGGCGTTGCCCTCGGCAACCTTGAAATCGTCGTCGGTGAGGTCGCCCCACTTGGCCTGCGCCTTGCCCTTGAGCTGGGTCCACTTGCCGGAAATGATGTCAGTGTTCATTGCGTCGACTCCGCTGATGCGGCCGCGATTGACCGTCTGCGCAGGTTGCCCACCGCACCGTTCGCCGCAGATCAAAAGCCGTCAAACCCATACTCACCGCACTGAACGGTTGCCGACGCTTGCGGCGCAGCTCTACGCATGACCGCGCCGTCGCATGCCCAGATGCGTCGCCGCACTGCCCTGCCTGCGTAAGGCATCAGGCAAAAAAAAAACGGGCCTTGCGGCCCGTTTTTTCTGCATGCAGCGCTAGATTACTTGCGCGCAGCGTCTTCCACCTTCTCGCCAGCGCCCTGCACGTCCTTGCCGGCACCTGCGACGGTGTTGCAACCCGACAGCATACCGACCGACAACACCGACAGCACCAGCAGCACAATTGCACGCTTCATAACAGACTCCTTCGTGGGTAAAGCGGCGGCTTGCCGCAGATCAATCAAATCAAACAACTAGGGTTCAAAACGCAAGGATCAGCACTTACCGTCGCTGCAATTGTCGGCCTTCTTTTCGACCTTCTCGCCTGCACCCTGCATGTCCTTGCCGGCGCCGGCCATGGTGTTGCAGCCAGTCATCACGCCGGCCGAAAACAGGCCCAGTACCATCAGTGTCAGCAGTCGCTTCATCGGTCTTCCTCAAGTTCTGCGTTCGGTGCAGACGCACCGTGTCTGGCGACAAATCTGACTGCGCGGCCGTGGATTTGATGTGAACGCGGCGTGCTGCGTTCAGCGATCGATCAATCTCGCATCAGTGTCGACTTGCCGAACAGGCTCTCGACCAGATCCACCGCCAGCTCGGCGGTGGCGTTGCGGTTGTCCAGGACCGGATTGAGCTCGACGATGTCCAGCGACCCCATGCGCCCGGTGTCGGCGATCATCTCCATCACCAGCTGCGCCTCGCGGTAGTTGGGCCCACCCGGCACCGTGGTGCCCACGCCCGGTGCGATGCTCGGGTCCAGGAAATCCACGTCGAAGCTCACATGCAGATGGGTGTCATCACTCATCCCCTGAAGGGCGGTCTCCATGGTGCGCTTCATGCCGGCCTCGTCGATGTAGCGCATGTCGTAGACATCGATGCGGTGCTGTTTGATCAGGCGCTTCTCCTCCGGGTCCACCGAGCGGATGCCGATCTGCCGCACCTGCTCGGGCAGCAACGCCGGTGCGCTGCCGCCCAGATGCGTCAACGCCTGCGGGCCCAGCCCGCACAGGCAGGCTACCGGCATACCGTGCACGTTGCCCGACGGTGTCACCTCACTGGTATTGAAGTCCGAGTGCGCATCCAGCCATAGCACCCGCAGCGGGCGTTGCTGCTCGCGGCAGTACTTGGCCACCGCGGTGATCGAGCCGATGCCCAGGCAGTGGTCGCCACCGAGCATGACCGGCATGCGGCCGGCGCGCAGCTGCGCATAGCTGGCCTCCATCAGCGCCTGGTTCCAGGCCACCACCTCGTCCAGATGCCGGTAGCCGGCCTGCGGGGCCTGCCAGGGATTGCGCGGGCCATCCAGGTTGCCCAGGTCGTGCACCTCCACGCCGCGGCCGATCAAGGCCTCCTGCAGCCCGGCGATGCGCAACGCCTCCGGCCCCATCCGCGCACCACGGTGGCCGGCACCGATGTCGGTGGGAACACCAATCAGGGAAACCGGCAGGTACTGCGTCGCCATGCATTGCTCCAGCATCGAGAAAGCGCTGCAGTCTAGTCGCCGGCTCGTGCGCTGACGCGCGGCAGCGCAGCACGACGTCCGGCCTGCGTCACCGATCACGCAATCGCATTTGCCACTGCAGCAATCGAAAGTGCGGCCGATAGTGCGTAGCGGGCAATGGTCGGACCGGTCCGGGTGGCAGGCGCAACACCGCGGTACAGGCGCGCTGCAGTCAGGCCGGAGCACTGGCAGTGCATCGGCCGCGCCCGCTTGGCGGCGGCGACCAGCGCGTGCTGGCCGCTTGAAGTGACGTGGTTGGGCAGTTTGTGGCGTATCTGCGCTTTGCGGACTGTGCTTGTCTGACCGCACAGTTAAGAGATTGAGGGTGCTATGACGATGACGGAAGGTGCCGATGCTACTGTTCGCCCGCCAGCGCGGGACCCGGTGTCATCGACAAGGTCTTTCATCGCGCAGCGGGTTTTGTACAGGGGAGGATTTCATGCCGCATAACGCCGTCAACCAGGTCGTCAAGGCTGCCGTGGGCGAGGTCGCGCGGGCGTCGCACCAATACGATCTGCAGCGCATCGGGCGCGAGTTCGCGCAGACCATCGAGCGCGAGCCGGGCATCCGTCTGCTGATGCTGTCCACTGCCGACGGGCGCGCCATCGCCGAACAATCCAGCCTGGATGTGGACGGTCGCCGGCTGGCAGCGATGGCCAATTCGTTCCTGACCCTGGGCGAGACCCTGGCACGCGAATCCAGTCTGAGCGAAGCCGACTACGCCACCATCAGTACGCGCGGCGGGCAGCTGGTGCTGATCCGCATTCGCGCCGACAAACCGCTGACGCTCACCGCGGTGGGCAGCAGCGATCTCAATGCCGCAGCGCTGCTGTTCAACGCACGCGACTGCGCCGGCCGCCTGGCGACAGCGCTGGCGCAGCCGGCCGACTGAGCGTTTGGCACTGTTCGTGCTTGTGCCAGTGCACTGAATTTCTCACCGCTCGTAAGGACGACCCGTGTCAAAACTCAATCTGGAACACCTGCATTCGATCGCCGGCTTCGTCGGCGCTGCCCTGGTCGATAGCGACAGCGGCATGGCGCTGGGCATGACCGGCGGCACCGATCTCAACCTGGAACTTGCCGCAGCCGGCAATACCGAGGTGGTGCGTGCCAAGCGCCGTATCGCCGAGCAGCTCGGCCTCAACGACACCATCGAAGACATCCTGATCACCCTGGCGCGTCAATACCACCTGCTGCGCCCGCTGGAGAGCAACGGTACCTTGTTCCTGTACGTCGTGCTGGATCGCGCCAAGGCCAATCTGGCCATGGCCCGTCATGAGCTCAAGGCGTTCGAGAAGACCCTGGACTTCGGTTGATGCCAACCAGGCGGCGCGCACGCGTCGCCTGCCCGGCCTGCCGGTCCGTACCGGCAGCCACCGTACTTGCTACGCGCCGACGCGGCGCCCTGTCATGACCTCACCCATTCACACCATGCGGGTCGCCACGGCCGGCCTGGACCTGCTGCACACCACGCGCCTGAAACTGGCGTGCTCGTTGCTGCTGGCCGAGCGCATCGACGTGCAGTTGGGGCAATGGCCGCAACACGCCGCCGAGGTGGTGGTGCTGGGGCTGGAAAGCCCCGATGGCCTGGCCGCCTGGCAGGCCTTGCAGGGGCAACCGGTGCGCGTGCTGGTGGTGTCGCGGACACCGGTCGGCGGCGCATGGCTCAAGCACGGCGCCACCGTGCGCGAACTCAACGAGCAGATGCGCCTGTTGCTGTCGTCCTCCGATCATGCGCAGGTCGCCGAGCCGGCCTTGCTGGTCCGCCATTGCCGCGGCGAATTCGGCACCGCTGCGGTGCTGCTGCGCAACGGACATTTGCAGGTGCGCGTGGACCCGGCCGACAGCTGCGTGCAGCTTCCCGCCGGCATCGCCTTGACCGAGCTGCTGGCGGCCCTGGATCGCCCCGGCTGGCAGGTTGCGCCGGACACCGCCGACAGCGTACTGAGCCAACGTATTTCCTTCGAAGCGCTGTACTTCGCCCTGCCCGAGCACCTGCGCCCCGCGCTGCCGGCGGTCGAACCCAGCCATGCGCTGCGGTTGCGGCAATGGCCGGAGCTGAGTGCCGAGACCAGTTCGCCGGCGCAGCTGCTTGCCATTGCCCACCTGCATGCGCGCCCGTGGCGCCCGCAGGCGCTGGCCAATGCTTGCAAGCTGCCGCTGCAAACGGTGGAATGCCTGTTCGCCGCTGCACTCGCCAGCGGCCTTGCCCAGACTGCGGAGATTCCCGTGCCTGCAACGCAGCCCCGTCCGGACAGCAGCAACTCCCGGTTTTTCTCCTGGGTCGCACGTCGCTTTGGCCTCTCTCTCTTTCAGGCGCAGTCATGAGTCTTCCGGCCAACAAACTGGTGTTCGTTGGCGGCATGGGCGCCGGCAAGACCACCGCCGTGCGCGCCATCTCCGACGTGGAGCCGGTCAGCACCGAGATGCCGCTCAGCCAGGATGCCTACGGCGACAAGACCTACACCACGGTCGCACTGGACTACAGCTCGATCGAACTGGAAGACGGCGAGTTGCTGCACGTCTACGGCGTGCCCGGGCAGAAGTACCTGGATTTCATGTGGCCGCTGGTGTGCGACGGCGCGTTGGGCGTGATCGTGCTGGTCAGCGCGCGCGATCCGCAGATGCGCGATGCCACCGTGGCCTTGCTGCGCGAGTTTTCGCAGATCGCACCTGCGGCAAGCCTGGCGGTGGGCATCACCATGACCGACGAAATGCAGGACTTTTTGCTGCCGCCGTTCCGTGATGCGCTGGTGGCCGAAGGCTTCCGCATCCCGGTCATGCGCGTGGACGCACGCTCGGCCACCCAGATCACGTTCCTGGTGAAGTCGCTGCTGTCCTATCGCTACACCTCGGCGACCAGCTAAGCGGGCGCGTACGTGGCATTGCCGACGTGGTCGGTGCGCGAGAAAAACAAGGAATCCGGTCACGACGGTGCCTGAGAGGGCGTCACGCGGGGGATGCCGCCTCTAGGGTGACGGCGACGCGTCCATCTTCCTTGTTGCCAGGCACGCAACGCGGACGTCATACATTCGGGTGCTTTGCCTGACTTGTTCAGTATGCCGCGCAGCCAGAAATCAGGGCATCGGGACGTTCCCGACATCGCGCAGGACATACCGGTCATACGGCATATGCAATAGCGCCAGCAGCCGGCAGCGCCTGCAAGCGGCGGTCGTGATGCGGTTGTTGTGCATGCCCGGCACTGCGTTGGACATGACGGTCGTCAAGCCATCTCGCACAGGCATCGACGCGCGGCAGCGGCGGTGCCATCGGTAACGCGCAGCGCAGACCCGATGCGCCGGGATCGGCCGCTGCAGGGCGACGTCCGCGCCAATGCCAGGTGCTGATCCAGCACCACGATCGGATAAAGTAGCGCGATGACAATCGAACTGAAGCCCGGCGGTCTGCTGATCGCGATCGAAGGCATCGACGGCGCCGGCAAGACCACCCTCGCCCGCAGCCTGGCCACCACGCTGGAAGCGGCCGGCGCGCGCGTGGTGCTCAGCAAGGAACCGACCAATGGCCCCTGGGGCACCCAGCTGCGCCAGTCCGCCGCCACCGGCCGCCTCAGCGCCGACGAAGAAGCCGAGCTGCTGATCCGTGACCGCCACGAACACGTGGACACCCTGATCGCGCCGGCGCTGGCACGCGGCGACATCGTGATCCTGGACCGCTATTTCCCCTCGATGGTCGCCTACCAGGGCGCCGCCGGCCTGCCGCTGGACGACCTGCTGGACCGCAACGCCTTCGCGCCGCGCCCGGACGTGTTGCTGCTGCTCGACCTGCCCCCACCCACCGGCCTGGCGCGTATCCGCGCCCGCGGCGATGCACCCAATCACTTCGAAACCCAGGACAACCTGGAGCGCTGCCGCAGCATCTTTGCGCAGCTGCAGTTGCCGGGGAAGCACGTCGTGGACGCCAGCGCCGATGCGGACAGCGTGCTCCGCCAGGCCCACGCCATCGTCGTTGCCGCACTGGCCGAACGCCTGCGCGTCGACGCCACCGATGCCGACCAGGCCACGTTGGAACTGCTGTCGGCCGGTCGCCCGGCCTGAGTCGCTGCGCGTCTTGCGCGCAGGCAACAGCAACTGGCGCGTTGTGATTGGCGGGCCGCGGGCAGATAGCTGTTTCGGCCGATCACACCGGACAAGGCGCGGCCCGGAGACGCTGACCCAACAGCGCAGTCAGCCCCGAGCTACATGGACATTTCGGGATAGGACGAGAGAACCTTCGTGGTGCCGGCACCCGGATTCGAACTGGGGACCTACCGCTTACAAGGCGGTTGCTCTACCAACTGAGCTATGCCGGCAAAGGCAGGCGCGTTGCGCGCCGCTGCGCATTCTAGCGCAGCGCGGCGCAATCTAGCGACCGCTGACGCGTTGCACCTGCGGTGCCTTGCAATGTGCCGATCGCAGCCGTGCTGCGCACATCGATCCACCAGCGCGATTGCCCGGTGCCGCTGGGCAGCAACTGCGCCGGAAACCCTGCACCGACCAGGCTGGCCTGACGGCGCTCGGCACGCTCGCGACTCTGGTACTGCCCCAGCGCGATGGTGTTGTCCTCGCCCTGGGCAATCACGTAATAGTCGCCCATGCCGGCGGCGGCGATGCGCTTGACCAAGGCTTGCGCCGCTGCACGATCGCCGACATTGGGCAGCATCACCCGGAACGTACTGACCCCGGCGTCCTTGTCCTCGCGCACGCGGGTGCGCAGGGCCTGGCCACGCAGGCGTGCCAGCGCGGCATCGGCATCGGCGCGCGCCGCATACGGCCCCAGGCTGGCGCAACGCTCCGGCGCAGCGGCGGGAGTAGGTACCGCTGGCGATGGTTTGATCGCCACTGCCGCAACTTCGTTCGGTGTTGGAGCGACCTTGGCTGGTGGTGGAACCTGTGCCGACGTCTGCGACGTTGCGGCCACCTTCGCGGCGGCCGCATCTATCGAAGAAGACGCTGCCGCTGCTGCCGTCGGTGTCTCAGTCGGTGCAGGTGCAGGTGCAGGTGCATCCGATGGTGCGGTGCCCGCAGCTGCCGGGACCATGCCTGCCTCGCTCGCCTCGCTCGCCTCGCCTGGCGCTGCTGGCGCTGCTGCCGCAGTGCTCGGCAGCACTTCCAGGCGCGCCACACCGGCCGGCTGCGGCGGTGCCGCCACCGCTGCCGGTGCCGGCTGCAACGCCCACCACAAGGCCACACCGGCATTGAGGACGATCAGGACGACGATGAGTGCGCGGACATACATGCGATGGATTCTAAGCGCGGGCAGTCACAACCGGCGAGCGCTGGTCGGCTTGCTGCCCACGCCAGGCGGTAGGCGCAGTGTACGAGCGCGGCCGACCGATCCCGTCTCCCGGCCGCGCCCGCCGCGTGGCCGCACGATCGCATGACTCGCCGCTCAAGGCGCCGACACAGACCTCGCCCAGGTCGCCAGCCCGTCCAGCACCAGCGCGGCGCGGAAGCTGGCATCGGGCAACAACGGCAGCAGCGGCGGCGCGCCGCCCCCGTGCACCAGCAGCCGCACCGGTACGCCCAGACTGCGTTGCGCGTGCTGCAGGCTGCGCTCGATCAGCGCCACCGCCGCGCCATCGCAGCCGGAGGTCAGCGCGTCGTCGGTGTCGTCGGCCAGCTCGACATAGGTCCCGCCACTGGCCGGCAACTGCACCGCGCGCGCATGCAGCGCCTCGCGCATGGTGGTCGGCGAGGCGGCGATACGGCCGCCGTGGTGCTGCCCATCGGCGCCGAGCACATCGATGGTCAGCGCGGTGCCCACGCCGGCCACCAGCACCGGTGCGTCGCCGCGTGCGCCCAGCAGCGCCAGGAAGCGATCGACCCCGAAGCGGCCCGGGTCTGCATAGGCGATGCGGATGCCGGCGCATTCGGCCGCGGTCCGCACGATGCGCACCTGTTCGAAACGCTCGCGCAGGCAGCCGAGCATGCGCTGCGTCAACGCCGGCGCAGCCACGCTGGCCACGTGCGCGATGCGTCCGGTGGGCAAGGCCGACAACGCGGCCGCGTCCATCGCCTCGGCACCATGCGGCCAGGCCTGCACGTCGCCGGCGCGGTCGCCCTGCAGCGGTGCGTACTTGAACCGCGAATTTCCCAGGTCGAACAACCACTCGCTCATGCAGGTCTCACGCTCACTTCTCCGGAGTGGAACAGCCGTACCGTCTCGCCCAGTTGCACCCGCAACGCGCCGTCGGCTGCCAGGCCAAGCGCAATGCCGTGATGCCGGGTGCCGGCTTCCTCGACCTGCACCGCGCGGCCGCTCAGGACGTCCAGGTCCGCATAGCGGCCCAGGAACGGGGCCAGCCCCTGCGCCTCGAACAGCTCCAGCGCCGGCAGCAGCGCCGACAACACTGCAGCCACCACGGTATCGCGCGACACCGCGTGGCCGGCCAGCGTATCCAGATCCACCCACGGTTGGTCGATCGCAGCGGCCGCTGCCGCCGGCATATGCACGTTCAAACCCAACCCGATCACCGCGCGGGCGTTGCCGGCCATTTCGCCGCCGCCTTCGATCAGCAGGCCGCCCAGCTTGCGCTCGCGCGCCAGCAGATCGTTGGGCCACTTCAACCCGACATCGGCAAAGTCACAACCGCGCAGGGCCTCGGCCACCGCCACGCCCACGGCCAGGCTGAGCCCGGCCAGCTGGCCCAATCCGCCGCTGAAACGGCGCGAGGCCGACAGATAGATGTGCGCACCCAGTGGCGAGGTCCATTGACGCCCACGCCGGCCGCGCCCGCCGGTCTGCCGCTCGGCCAGCAGCACCGCCACGCCCTGCTCCGGCGCCGGGCGCGCCAGCAAGCTGGTGTTGGTGGATTCCAGGGTCCAGGCAATCTCCAGCGCAGCCAGGCCTGCCAGCGCTTCGGCCGCCATCGCCGCACGAATGCGCGCGTCGTCCAGCAGGTCCAGCGGCGCCGCCAGGCGGTAGCCGTCCCCGGCCCGCCCTTCGATCTCGACCCCGGCCGCGCGCAGGTTCTGAATCCGCTTCCACACCGCCGCACGGGTCAACCCGGCATCGCGCGCCAACGCATCGCCGGATAGCCGGCCGCTCGCAAGTTTGGCCAGCAAGGCGCGGTCATCCACGGCAAGTCCCCAAATCGATCCGTGAAAGTATGCGCCAAGCGTCCGCACCCGCCCAGCCTGGCTTGCGTGAGGGAGTGAAAAGCACGTTATGATCGGCGACTCACGCCGCTTGCCCTGGATGTGGACGATGCGCCGAATCACGGTTTGCCTGCTCCTGTTGTTGGCTCCGCTTGCCGCACTGGCATCGGACCAGCTGGCCGATGGCGATCATGAGAGCTGCGTCAGCAGCAACTCGGCGGCACGCGGCAGAACCCCCAACGGCGAGCCGGCAACCCCGGCACGTGCTCCCGCGCACAAGCCCGCGCCGGCCACCGGCGGTGGTGGTGGCGACGGCGACGGACTGTTCCCCCGTATGCGCACGATGCCGCGCTGGCATAGCTTCCTGCCGGGCATGTTCCGCTGATCCAGTGGTTGTTGCGCCGGCTGCGCCGGCCGCCGGCCGATATTCCCGATGCCTTATGGCTGCCGGTCAGCCGCCGCTGCGCCTGGGTCGCTGCGCTCGATCCGCCCCGCCAGCACCGTCTGCGTGCACTGACCGCGCAGTTCCTGCAGCAAAAAACCATTTCCCCGCTCGACGGGCTGCAGCTGCAACCGCACGATCACGTTTTGCTGGCTGCCATGTGTTGCCTGCCGCTGCTGAACATCGGCGCGGCCGGCTGGCGTGGCTGGTCGCAGCTGATCGTTTACCCGGACGCATTCCGCGTGCAACGCACGCATGTGGATGCGGCCGGAGTGATGCATGCCTGGGACGACACCCTGATTGGCGAGGCCTGGGAGCAAGGGCCGCTGATCGTCAGCTGGGCCGACGTACAGGCCGACTTGGACGACCCGCAGGCCGGCTTCAACGTGATCGTGCATGAGATGGCGCACAAGCTCGATGCACTCGATGGCGCGCTCGACGGCACCCCGCCGCTGCCGCACGCTGCGCAGCGTGCCTGGGCACGCGATCTCCAGCGCGCCTTCGATACGTTTTGCCAACGCGTCGATGCGGGCGAAGACACCGAGATCGACCCGTATGCCGCCGAGGCACCGGAAGAATTCTTCGCGGTCGTAAGCGAATACCACTTCTCCGCGCCACAGCTGCTGGCGCGCCTCATGCCGGATGTCGCTGCACAGCTGACGCGTTTTTATGGACCATCGCCGTTTGCGGCGTCAGCGCAGCGCTGATGGTGCGCTGACATGCCTGCATGCGTTGGGCTGTCGTCTCATGCAACGCTGTCGCGCGCATCAATCGCAGGCGTTTCAAGCGACTGAGCACACCAATGCGCGATGCCGCACGCGGCCACACGCGGGACGGATCGACATCGCTCGCGCATTGCCAGGCATTCACACCAACCCAAGATCGCGCGGCCTGGCACCGGGAAACACCCGTTCCAGCTGCGCAGCCGACAATCCCCACAACCGGCTCAGTACACCGCCGAACAGGCTGCGGTAATTGGTGAGCACCGGATAATCGCGGTTCTGCAGCAGCTGCGCCTGCGCAACTTCTACCTGCTCGCCGGCGATCCGGCCGCCACGCACGCTGCCACCCAGCACCCAATAGGTGGTGCCGTGCCCGTGATCGGTGCCCCTGCTGCCGTTCTCGCGGAAGGTGCGGCCGAACTCGGACAGCACCACCACCACGGTATCCTTCCATGCCGGCCCGAGGGCGTCGGCGTATGCCGCCAGCCCTTCGCCCAGATTGCGCAGATTGTTCGCCAGCCCACCTTCGACACTGCCCTGATTGGCGTGCGTGTCCCAACCGCCGACATCGACAAAGCCCAGCCGATAACGCTCGCGCATCAGGCTTGCCATGCGCCGGGTTTCGTCGGCGAAGGTGCGCGCACTGGCGGCGCCGCGACCGGCCTGCTCCATCTCTTCGCGCAGCTGCGCGGTGACCTGCTGACGCAGTGCCAGTCCCTCGCGCGCAGCGGCCGCCAGCGGGGTTGCGTCGTACATTTGCGACAGGATCTGTGCCTGACGCGCATCCAGACCGCCCTTGCCGATGCCCCGCAACGACACGTTGGGCAAGTCGCCGCCGCCCTGGAAGGTCAGCGGTAAGGAATCGGTGAAGGCAATCGCCGGCACTCCGCTGAGCACACCCGACAGGCGCGCCATGAAGCCGGAACGATAATCGCGGCGCTGTCGGCCGGATTGCCCGGATTCGATATCGTCCTGGGTTTCGAAGTGACTGCGCGACAGATCGTCGGTACCGGCAAACGGCACGAACGCCAGTTGCCGGCGTTGCCACAGCGGCAGCAGCGCATCGCGCATCACCGGGTTGAGACCCCATTGCGTATCCAGCGCAACGGCACTGTTCGGGTTGGCCGCATCCGGCCGCGCGATCGCCAGGGTCGGACGCACCTGATAATAAAAATCGCTGGCATGCGGTACCAGCAGATTATTGCTGTCGTAGCCGCCGCGCAGGAACACCACCAGCATGCGCGCACTGTCGCGTGGCGCAGCAAACAGGCGACCGCTCCAGGGCAGACTTGCGGCCGCTGCAGAGGCAAGCAGAAATTGACGTCGTTGCATGGCGCGCTCCCGTGGCGGTGATCGCTGGTCGAACGTTGAACAGCGGGTTGGAATCGGCAACCGTCGACTCGGCGACCCTCGAATCAGCGATAGTTGAAGTCCGGCGATGACAGCAGGAATCCGTTCCATTCCGCAGGCGAACGCGCCTGCCCCAAGGCATCGCGCGTGCCGCTGGAAAGCGACGGTGCCACCCAGCGATACGATGGGCGCGTGTCGATCTGCGTCAGCGCCGGCAGTGGCGTGTCGTTATCGCCATCCAAGCGGAACAATTGCTTGGGCCCGCTGCCCAGCGAACGTGCCACCTCGAAGCGTCGCGCCAGTTGCCCGGAGCTGGTCCATGCCTGCGATTGCAGCGACCAGCCATCGGGGGTGATGCGCCCGAACAGCGGCTCGCCGAGTTGCTGCAGCCAGCTCGCCATCGGCGCGGCATTGACCACCGGCTGGCCCTCGTACGCCAGCCGCATGGCCGAAACCACGAACCGATTCGGATCCTTGAACTTGCGCGGTTGCGCCTGCGCAAATTCCGGCGCGTCCAGCATGGCCTGCATCACCTTGGCGATGTCGCCATCGCTGCGTTGAAACGTGTTCGCCATGCGCTCGACCAGCGCGGCCGGCGGCTTGTCGCTGACAAAGTACTCGGCCAAACGCTGCGAAATGAAATGTGCGCATGCCGGCTGCCGCACCAACAGCTGCACCGCGCGCTCGATCTCATCCAGGCCGCCCGCAGCGATGCGCTTGCCCAGCAAGGTCTTGTCGCCGGGTTGATGGCGTGCGGGATTGAATTCGAACAGCCCCTCGCGCACCACCTGCGGTTGCCCCGGCACGGCAGTCGGCAAGGGCGGAGCGCCCTCGGCCTTGACCGGCACCAGGCCGGCGCCGGTCAGTATCAGCGCCAGTTGCTGCACATCCTGCTGGCTGTAACCGCCATGCACGCCCAGCGTGTGCAGTTCCATCAGTTCGCGCGCGTAATTTTCGTTGACTTTGCCTTTGGCGTTCTTGGCGTTGTCCAGATATTCCAGCATCGCCGGACTTTCCAGCGTCGCCATCACCAGGTCGGCGAACTTGCCGGTGGCATGCGGGCGGATCGCGTTTTCCATGTAGTCGGCCGCCATCCATTTCACCCGCCCCTTGTCGGCGTACACGCTGAAATGATTGAGCCAGAACCACACCAGCTGCTCGCGCGTCTGCTCCGGCGCATACACCGCACGCAACAGCTGCGCCTGACGCGCCTGGGTCAGCATCTGCCCACCACGCGCCTGCCATGCCTTGCGCAAGGCGGTCTTTTCCTCACCATCGGGCATGTCTTGCAGGCGGATCTTGTCGGCCTCGTACTGCGTGAGCAATGTCAGCAAAGGCGTGTGCAGCGCATCGAAGTGCTGCAGCTGTGCACGGATCGGCGCTGGCAACGCCGCATCGTCGCTGGCCTGCAACAGCGACCTGCCATAGCGCTTGGGGCCGAGCCGCTGCAGTTGCGCGGCGCTGTCGGCATCCACGCCGTAGGTCGCACGCTGCAGCCAGCGCGTCTGCGCCGACGTCAGTGCTGAATTGGCAGCACTGCACGACATCGCCAAAGCGCAGCCCGCCAACAGCCATGCCAGCTGCCATCGGTGATGGCGGGGCGCGCCTGCTGGACGTGCGCTCAGCCAGCGCGTCTGTGCATTGCGCTCGAACATGCAGCTCTCCAT
>CAOJBI012044578.1:0-14590 GCA_948277035.1 Euphorbia corollata
AAATCCGACCCGAGAAGTTCAACTGCAGATGTCACAGGATTAGCACTGATCATGGTTGATTTACTCAAAGGCAAAACGGCTCGATCAGCTGCGTTTGTTAGTGAGATACGAAGTAAGAGACCCGAGTTACAAAAGCCGTTGAGTGATTGTGCTAGAAAATACGATGTCATATTGACGGCGAATATTCCGGTGGCCGTGGAAGCTCTCCAAAAAGGTAATCCGAAGTTTGCGGAGGGTGGTATGAATGATGCTGCGATTGAAGCTAATTCGTGCGAAAATGGTTTTCGAGGGAAAAAATCTCCTCTGACTAGTTATAATACAGTTTTGCATCACACTTCACTTGTTGCTTCTGCCATTGTTAGACTATTGCTCTGATATGTTTTATTTTGTGTGTTTTGTAAAGCTTTTTTAAGGGTTTTAAAACGTGCTTAGGGTCGTTTTTATTTGTCTTTTTATAATGGCTTGTTATGTGAATTGTAATGAAGCAAAAAGAACGATAATATATGGTGACATATATATGTTTTTAATCACATCATTCTAGCTAGCTCTGTATCATAATGTTCTACGGAAATATTTTTCTCACAAAACATCATTTTAGAAAAGTTTACCATATCTATGGTTTGGACTGCGTTGTAGTCGAGAATTATTACATGAACTAACCGTGATTTGATACGGGCATCGCAGGGCCCTTCATAAAAGTCATTGATCGAAAGCTTGGTCCAACCTGCATAAAAATATTTTGGGATATGCACGGCTCGTAACGTCTATTCAAGTCCGTCTCTAATCCATTTTCTAAAAATAATATTTGTTCTAGTAACTGTACTAAGATTATTTTAATAAAAAATAAAATAATTATATTTTTTTTGGTAATATACCACAGGTATTCCGGACCCACTTTTGGTGGGATCCGAAAAATCCTGCTCGACCGGGTCGCAGATTAAGGATTAAAGTCTCCCAGCGGATGGGGGGGATCGAACCCGTGACCATCAGGTCACCCACAGCTCTGCACTAAAATAAAATAATTATATGATAAGTATGATATAACACTGCAATAAAATTATTATTAAAAGTATGATATAACATATATTATTTTAATAAATTATGTAACTATTTGCAATAAATTTAGATATGGTTTATAAACTGTTAGACTCATAAAAATTTGAACGTTAATTGGTCCGGGCTGAACATAGTAAGAATCATCTCCAAGTCTGAGTTGACAGGCAACCAGACATGTGCACACATCTAATTTCAGTACGACGTTCATCTAATTTATTCAATTTGTCCTCGGAATAGATGTTTTTTATGTCTTCTGTTTAATTGTTGATACATGACAATTTTTAAGAGAGAATGTGAAAAATATAAAATAAAAATTAAAGAAAAAAACATAATTAAAAATTAACATGTATCAGAAAATAGAACGAATTTTAAACCAACAATAATTTTATATTTCTTGAACATATAAGAGTGTGCACATAGATATTTATACATAGTGAGGCTAAAATAACTAATTGTTTTTTTTTATCGTTTTGCTATAAGAAATAAAATTTAAAGATAAACATTAAGTGCTGAAATTGGAAATGGGGCCAATTTAAGTAAAAAGGTTAGTTAGATGAGAACAATTTCTCATCAGAATAACAACTGTTACATTCTTTAATATGTGAGGTCGATGTAAGTCAACATTATGGCAGCTCTTCAATTATATACCCATGATGTGATTGATTATGAGTTGCGGGATATTATTTTTTTAATACATCAGTCTCTAAACTTATTTTAAAAATTTTAATTTTTTTTATAAATTTTTAAAAATTTTAAAAAAATCTCTAAATATATCCTTAAACTTTTTGTAAACTTGAAAAAAATGTTTCAATTTGGTTCTTGAATGATACATGCCAAAATATGATTGGAGTTAGAAAAATAAAGACAAACAACATTTTTTAAAAATCGAACTAATAAGCTGACATGTAGCATCGATCGATGATGGGGGAATTGAGTTTAAGAACGTATTCGTGGGATTATATATTATGCATTTTTTACAAGTTCAAATAACTATTTAGAATTTTTAAAATTAAGAAAAGAAAATAAAATATAAAGATAAGCTCGGTTACTCCATATATATTTGGATGTATCGAGCCTTTTTTATTTTACAAAATACGCCTAATGTTTAACTTTACATTAAAAGTCTCATGACATTTTAATGCATTTTATTATTATTTTTTTAATTTGGATAAATAGAATCAACTCGGTTCTTAAAGGACTCTCGATTCAACCAAGCAAATTTCCATGTTATTTAATAATTATTTTAATAATATATTCATTTAGACTAATTTAATTTTAAAAAGTGATATGAATTAGTAATATATATATTATTATTTATTTTTTACATTGTCATTGAATCATATTAACTTTTACTCGACGAATTTAATTTGTTGATCAGCTATTATGGTCATCCGTACGTAGCTAGCCGGAAGTAACTAATGTAGTTTATGTGCCATGCTAAATATAACTTTTCTTTATAATTTTTTGGCTTAATACATACGTAGTCCCCTAAACTTGACACATTTTATCACATGCCCCCCTCAACTTTGAAAAGTCTTTGCAAGCCCCTTAAACTTGTCAAAAGTGCACTCTTCAGCCCCCTCAGTGACACGTGTCACATTATGATTGGTTTGACTTTTCAAAGATGTCAAATTTTTTACTTTTCTTCTCCAATCATAACATGACACGTGTCACTGAGGGGGCTGAAGAGTGCACTTTTGCCAAGTTTAGGGGGCTTGCAAGGATTTTTCAAAGTTGAGAGGGGCAGGTGATAAAATGTGTCAAGTCTAGGGGGCTATGTATGTATTGAGCCTAATTTTTTTTAACTCTTGTAGTAGGCGTTGGCAATATCTTCATTAAGGTAAACACCTGGACTTAAACATAAATTAATCATATTAGTTTGGTCCAAAACCAAACATGATATAGCTTGAATGTCGAGCACGATGTAGTTCGCTATTGTGTAGAATGGTCCTTATAGTCTAATTTAGCCCCGTAGCCCGTATTCAATTCAACAAGTAGAGGCGGTGAGCACACGGTTAAAACCAAATCAAACAGAATTAACCAAAAATCAAATAAGTAAAATTAATTTTATTAACCGAATCAAATTGAATAAGACGTGAAATAATCAAACCAATATAAATGATTCGGTTTGGTTAAAACCGAATTTAAATCTAACTACCCACATTTTAAACAATGAAGAACCAATTCAATCAAATATGCTCAAATATAAATTCAAAGTTAAAAACTTCAAATCCAAAAAAAGTACTACAATTACTAACAATGCAACGGCTTAACTGAAATGAAAGATGATCTCGGTGGATTAAAGTTGGATATGTGACGATTCACAAATATATCAGTTCGGTTAATATAGTTTTCTACTTAACAAAACCGAACACCGAAATATCTAACATTTTATATACCGAACCAAACACAATTTTGAAATAACTGAACCAAATTAGTAATCGTTTGGTCCGGTTCGGTAATATGTATTTTCAAATGTAAAATAATTGCTAAGAGCCTATTTAAACTTGTTGTTAGAACTGTTATCACGAAAATTTTCACTTACAAAATTTTATTAAAACTACATATTTTGATATTTGACAAAAAAAATTTTGACTCTTAAAATTAATTAATTAAGAAATGTAGCCTAAAAAAACTTTTTGGAAAAGTAGAGTGATAAACTATCCATAAATTTTTCCATGGGTGGTATACTTCATCAAACTTTTAACTTTGTATGTAAAATAATTTCTAACGTTTCCCATGCTACATATTTTGTATTAACAATAATTGAATGTAGAATAAATAATAACCAATAAACAATACAATATTACTTTTCATTTCAAAGAATAATATATATTTTCCTCTTGGTTTTGCATATGTGTCATTTGTAAATTAAAATTATACGAGAATGCGGAGAATAGGTCATCTTTGTGAATTCAAAAATTTAAACTGACAATTATAAGATAAGAAAAATCAAAATACCGTCATCCCACTTTACTTTGTATATATATTAACATTTTAGGACCAAATTGATTGATTATCCCCATTACGTGATCCAAATAATTTAATGTCCTTTTAAGTTTGGAAGTGTTTTTATTGTTTCCAACTATGCAAACTTGATCCTTAATTTCACGCATTTACTTTTAAGTTTATTTGACTTATCAAAGATGTTGTTTTTTTTTTAACTTTTTTTATTTTCAACCAAAAGCTGACATATAATATTCATAAACATTATTAACTTAGAGAGTTGATGTAAAAACCATGTTTAATGGATAATTGATGTGTTTGACCAAATTTTAATGTAGGGCACCGTTATAGAAGTGTTTTGGTACGAAGGCAAGGAGAATGTGGCAAATGGCAATGGCGCTAATGAGATTGGCCACTGATAGGCCTTCTATATAAAACCTTCTATTGGTGATCACTGATCAATTACTAATTTTTTAAGAGATGAAGTATTTAGAAACTTTAGAACTCCTTAAAGGAGTACTGTCATCTGAAAAATTTGTCACTTTCCCACACTGTTACTATAGACTATATATATATCAATCAATTGAATGAATATCATAGTAATAAATATATACAAAGTACCATCACCACAACGTCAATTTGCACTCATTTTCATTTATATTATTAATCTTGAATCTATTATTTAATAATATTCATAAACTTACTTAGTTATATACCCGACGATACACCGGATAAATTTCAAATAGGCTCCTTATTGCATAGCCATAACTTTTCAATGTTCCCTTGACCCTGAGTCAGGATACTGGTCCCTCCACTAACTGGGCCTCACGAGCAAGGCCCACCTTAGAGTAGAGTTTACGGTCAAACCTTTTTAGATAAGTCCAAGCCTTTTAAGATGGGATTCAAAACAACTACTAAAACTCTTCTTACACGGATGAGTTTTTGCAAAGACCAAGAAATGTAAGTTTTCTAACAATGGAAAGTTAATGGGAAATTTTTTTAACTAATTACCAATGTTATTAAAACCGGACCGGACCGGCCGGTTCGACCGGAAAAACCGGAAACCGGAAGCTGGTCCGGTCCGATACATTTCTTTATATTTTCACTGGTTTGACTGGTCGGACCGGACCGAACCGGCCGGTTCAACCGGAAAACCGGGAACCGGAAATCAAACCGGTTCGATATCCGGTCCGGTTGTAATAACATTGCTAATTACATAATTATAGCAACAAAGACTGTTTCTGCATCCTTGTGTTTTTCACTTTTTTGTAATTTTTAATTTCTTTTTTATGGTCTCATTGGGACTCCACCGTTGAAATTGTTGTGGCTTTGTTTCTTCCTATATGCTTGGCGCTCTTTCTTATTCTGTGTGATTGTTAGGGCTTCTTTAGTACTATTATTTTCTCAAATTTCCTAAAAGATATAGTTAAGCAAGTTACAGTTAAAGTATCATATTTGTATCTTTAGGTATAAAAAATGATATATATAACTAGGTATAACTAATGTCTTCTTGTATCTTATTTAAGATACAAAAAAATCTGAGTTCTAATAAATAATACACAAATATGGTATAACATAGGTATAAGTAAAGTATAAAACTATAAATAATCTCGTGACGACGTAGTATCTTTAAGGTATAAGTAAAATATTTGTGAAACATAAGTAAAGAATAAGCAAAACATCAAAGCATCAAAATAACAGTAAGGTATAAATGATTGGTTAAGTAACATTTAATAATATGTCAGCACATCGGATGATGTGCGTATGCTATAAAAAAATTTATAAGCAGATCAAATTGTAATAATAAGGTATAAGTAAGATGTGATCAATGTATAAAAGAGGTATAAATATAATGTTTGTTTATTATACGGTATAACTAAGTAATATCTTACTTATACCTCATTTTTATATCTTTTATATCTCTGAGAAATTTTTTTTTGAAACATACATGTATCTGGATTTTGATGCCAATTGAGCATATAGTTTTTACCATAACATCAAATTGTAAAAGCTTATGGCACAAAGTACAGTATAAATAAGATATAAGTCAATTTGCGAGATGATATAATTAAGTTATATATTACTTATGCCTCAATTGTGCCTTTTCAGAATATAGTTTAAAATTCTGGAAAAGAACAACTATGAATTAAGTTTCAAATAAAAAAAAAAGCAAATAAGATATTCATTTATGATAAAAAGAAAATAACACATAAAAGACAAAACAAAGGTACGTATTTCATCAGAAAAAAAAGGTACGTACATTACAAGGGAGAAAGATATAGTTCAATGGTTCATCAAGGGGTTAATGATCAACTATAAATGAAATAGACGTAAATAAATTATATATTTTTTAAAGAGATGTCTCCGTTTTATTCCCTAAACTTAAAAACACAAATTTCATTTTTTTTAAAACCAAGCAACACAAATTACGTGGGATAAAATAGAATATAAAATGGAAACAATGAGCTAGAATATTTTAGAAGTTCACGAGAGTAACTTGAAAAAACAAAATATGTTTCTTTTTGTGTATTAAATCATGCATTTAACAAAGAGACAATAAGCCCCAGAAGCTAACCACTAATTGTAAGCCACATATGCAAGTCATGGTCAACATTTTAAAATTCGGATTAAGATCCTCCCTTCCCATTATTTTGGCCCTAATCTTGTTTCTCATTCCATTATGATATTTTTTTATTTAATATTTTATTTATATTTAATCGTCTATTTTTTATTTTCTCATTTTCTTTTGGGAGGACATCTCTGGAAACATGTTAATTGAGATAGAAGATCTTTAATACCATCATTTTCTTTTCAACCAACCGTACACATCACCATTTACAATTTCATTTTTTTTTATTTTACTTATTTATGATACTTATTTTTCATTTTCTTTCTAACTCCATCCAATTTATTATTTAAATGAAATTCTGAATACGAATTTCATAAGCAATAATAAGATATTGGGTTTCTCCGAGTAAGGTCATGTTCTCTTGGACTACAATTCAATTCAGTTCAGTTCAGTTCAGTTCAGTTCAGTTCAGTTAAGTTAAGTTCAGTTAAATTAAGTTCAGTTCAGTTCAGTTTCGTTAAATTCAGTTATGTGTAGTTATAAATTTACACTGAAATAAGTTCAGTTCAGTTAAGTTTAGTTCAGTTCAGGTTACAGAATTTGAAAAGAACGGGGTCTAAATGTCGTTGATTACAATAACTGTTATTTGTAAATAAAAAAACTCGCTAACATAAGATATTTCATTATCTATTAGTGAAGAAAATTGCATATAAATTAGTGAAAGAGAGGGGAAAGTGGCGCAGGTGCATTGCTGGACACCATCACATGTCTGAATTCTTCTGGATGGCTGAATTTTACCAACACTCTCCCATGATTTAGAAAATGTTTCAATCTTCCTTTTCCCCCTTCTCTTTTCATTAATTTAATTTCGTTTTGTATTTCAATTTCTATATATATATATATTTCTTTCATAATCCAGAATCCCCAAATTCCGCATATCGTCTCTCTGTACTGCAGTCTGCACCTGAATCTTCTATCCCTCGTGTTTATTCTTTTGTTTCGCATCTTCTCCATTTCATCAATCCACATTTTATTATATTCGAATCTTCACATTTTCTTTTCATGCTGTAATTGGATCTGGGGTTCCGTTGCTTTCTCTTCCAGGTAATTTATTGATTAATTTGAAAATTGGGCATATTTTATTGATAAATCTATGAAATTTGAGCTATAGGTTGGTTGTTTATAATCTACATTATGTGTGTTTAATTTCTTGTAATCACTTTTCGCTATTGCTTGATGTTCCTTCCTTTATGCAAAAGGAATTTCTGGTTCCAATGTTAAGTACACGTATAGGTTTTACCCTTTTTCTGTTTAACCTAGCAATTTAATGCTTTTTCACATTTAGTTTGTCGATTTTGTATTTTTTTTTTATTATTAATCTACAATAGCAAAAATGCAGGAATTTGTTGGAAATTGGCATTGTGGGTTTTCCATAGTGAAGTAAAGAGGCTTTTTTCTTTTAATTAGTGTGGATACAGTTCATACCGGGGATATAATATAAGCAAGGTAAAACTGGAACGTGTTGTTAACTTGATGAAGTTAGATTTCTTCATTGACCTTACTCACCTTGATATATAATCTATCTTATATTGCACTGTTCTGAAATGGGTTTAATTTCAGAATCTGAATATTAAATAGTTAGAGTGAAAGAGAAGGTAAAAAGTTAAGAGTGATTTTGGTAGAGGAGATGGTTCAGATGGAAGTTAAAGCTCCAAAAGTTAAAGACGCTGAGATTGATCTCGAAAAGGGGATGAATCTTAGTGTTGAGGATCAAAGTAAAGACACTGTTTGTGGCGTGAAAATACAAGCAAAGGAGTTGTTTTGTAAGATATGTGGTGTGTTTGTGGATTCAAGAATAGGGGGTGTAAATTGGAAGGGGAATTCTACTCAGGAAGTGAAGTTGGAGGAAGGAAATAGCCCACTTAATGTTATGGTGAAGGAGAAGCGTGAAAAGGGGAGCAATCCAAAACCTCCTAGGCCGCCCAGAGGTCCATCGTTGGATCCTGCTGATCAAAGACTGATCAGGGAGATCACTGAAATCGCAATGCTGAAACGCGCTCGAGTTGAGAGGATGAAAACCTTGAAGAAAATAAAAGCACCATCATCATTCATTAGCAATGCGTTTGCAATGGTACTTACGCTTCTCTTTTTCATGATGGTACTATTTCAAGGTAATTAGCCTATTTTCCAAGTGATTAAAACAATGATATGTTCCTGTAGGAATGTCATCTACAAAGGAAACTGAAATTCGTTATCAAGTTATTGGCAAACTATTTGTTTGAGATACATTATTTGCCATTCTCTTTATTGAGATACACATCTGCTTTCTTGTCTTTATATGTGTTACTACCACAAAGTTCTCCCGGCCCGACCAATGTAGGATTGTTCTTTCATCTGTATATTGTCAAACATATGTTCATAGTTTATGCAAGTGGACTTAGGCCTTGTTTGGCACGTGGTTGTTCATGGTTTTTTAAAGTACGGTATTGCATGGTATGGTATGGTGTTTTTTAAAATTGTTATTTGGAACCATGAGAAACCACCAATTCCATGGTTTCAAAAAATTAGACTTTCATGGTTTTATAAACCATGAGAAAATCATGAAAAAACTATGAAACCGAACATAATATTTTAAATGGAAATCATACCATACATGATAATCAATCCCAAAACATTTGTATTCTGTCTGAAAAACTAATGGGCTTAGCTCAATATTATTACAATGTAGGCAGTCAAAGGAATCAAATCACATTGTCGCTTTTTGTTTAATTCACTCATTCAAGTTTATCAACTAAGCAAATCTTATTTTCGATCGATCTAGTTTATATCAAAATCTAATAATTTACATAAAATTAACAAAATTACTAGTAATTAATTGCAGTTATTTATATTGTTTGGGTCAAATATATCAACACCCCTTTCTGTTCCAATAACCCGATGATACCCTGAATTTTCAAAAGTTTCAATCAGTCTCTTGAACTTAGTAAAAATGTACCAGTTTGATTTCCTCAATGTCACGTGTCAACTTTTGATATGAAGAAGAAAATTCAAAAAATGGCATTTTTGAAAAGTCAAACGAACCATATTTTGACACGTGACGTTGATGGGGCCTAAGTGGTTTGTTTTTGCCAAGTTGAGAGGATATCTGGATCTTTTAAAAATTGAGGATGACATCGAACTATTGGAACAAGGATGGGACATTTGATATATTTAGCCTGTTTGTCCAAATGGATTATCTATGTTCTATCCATTGGTGGTTGGTATATTCCGTGTACAAGAAGTTCACCCGATGGATACTTGTTTTCTGTTTTCATTTTTTTGCATAATTTATTTTGGGAATTTAGTTCATCTAGGCTCTTTATCATGCATGTGGTCAGCATTTCACCCGCGGTTAGTAATTTTGTTCGAAAAACAAAAAAGTAGTCAGTGAGCTTGAGATTGCTTTTGAATTACGTTGCGTTGGAAAACTTTATTTTTAAATGTTTATGTAATTATTTTGAAAGGTTATGGAAATAAATAGAAAATAAAGTAAAATCTTTTGTCGATTGTTAAGATGTGTTGTTTTATGAAATGTTAGTAAGTTGAACTTTTCAAGATAATATTTGTAACAACAATCTCAATCGGACCATAATATAAAAACTAAATATATATTTTTTTCTCATATTGAGTTGTAGGTCATGCATCATCACCAAATTAATATGGTTGCTTTGTAAAAAAACAAAGTAAAAATATCTTTCAACTTGGCCTAAAATAAAATGAGACACAGATCAACCTCTAAGATTATTCAGATTAACTGTAATTTTAAAAAAATTAAATTGTGATAACTTTGTAAAATAAATCTCATTTAAGATAGAAAAGCCTTTTTAAAATAAAAGTCCAATATATTATTCTATACATCAAATCTGCAATATTGAATACCAATTCATACTATTCTCATTATCTTATTCCCTTTGCATCAACATCAAGAAGAGCAACTCCCAAAGTAATTTCATAATTTATCATTGATGGTGAGTGGTGACAAAACTTATTCCTATAAAGCGATCTCAAACAGAGGACTTTGGATAACTTACGAAATAAATTCTACGTAAAATATGGAAGGTGAACATCACTTCTCAAGACAGAGGTTCAATTTACTTGACATATAACTCCATCATCAAAGAGAAACATCAAACCAGAAAAAAAAAATCACTCGATGATTATAATTTCTAGTCTCTTTTAGACAACTAGACTCCAAACCTATATAAACTCTTCAAACCTCAAGGTATGATATCCTCTAAAACTTATGCCTTATTTTTTCAACTTATAATTTAATTTGTAAATTAACACAGAACAAAATACATTTCAATTTAATAGAGCTTGTCTAAGTTCCTTCATTGTTTAAAAAGGAAGTCAAGTATTTAAAAAAAATACCCCAAATAGAAATTTATCTAAGTGGTAAAGGTTTAGGTTTTGATCTAGTAGTTGAGATTGAAAATGTAATTTCAAAAATCATAAGTTTGAGCCTGTTTGGGTGATATTTATTTTTTGTAAATGCATTTATACGAATAAAATAAATTATCTATCGAAAATTGGGTCGTCCATTACATTTTGAATATGTGCTTCTTGACTCGATATTAGTTACTGATAGGCTTGTTTACGGGCCTGAGATCTTACCCTTACAACCCAAAACCTCACCCAATGGGTCAAGCTAGATCATAGATATTTTATATGTGGTCTAGACTCTAGAAGCAATAAGCAAAGGCTAAGTGGCTAACCCACAAACGTATGTTTGTTTAACTTAACCATTGGTGAGCTTTGTTCGAGTTCACTCCATTTTGAGATGTTGGACTCTGATCCCATGCTGAGTAGCACGATAACAGCAATCTTGGATTAATCAAGATACAAGTTTATTCAATGTAAAATTTTATCGGTTTGACATGGTTCTTCTATGCTTTTGCCTAATAATCAAACATAAGAATAATACGAAAGGAATAATGTAATGGATAATCAAGAGAATGAACCATGACATTTCATGTGAAAAAGACATGTAACCGCTTTCAACTTAAGACAATCATTAGGCTCAGTACGCAAAAAGTTGTACATAAACATCAATTTACTCCAACAACTTCTAAAAATTTCAAATAATCATTTCAACTTTTGAAAAAGTTCTAAATAACTCTTTTAATTTATAAAAAATTAACAAATTTGCTATATAAATAACACGTCAGATTTTGGTTGGTTTTACTTTTCAAAAATTGTTATTTTTGTTCTCGCCAAGCAAAAGCTGATATGTGCATTGAAATGGTAAATTATTTCACTCTTTGTAAGTTCAAAGAATTATTTGAAATTATTTTATAAATTCATAGAGTTATTTGAAATTTTTGAAAGTTTGGGATAAATAAATGTGAACGGATGCTTAAGCTTAATTATCATAAATGTGGGACTTTAGAGTCAATTGGAAACAGCCTCTCTATTATTACAGGGGTAAGGCTGCGTACACCCGACCCCCCCTTACCCCGCTTTGTGCGGGAGCCTTGATAGACAATTGGGGTTATGTTGTTGTTGTTGTTGTCGTGGGACTTTAGAGTCTTTCAAATGCTTTATATTTATGTTGCAATTAGTTATCTTGTTTGTCCAGATTGGATTTTATCTGTCAATCGCAATTGGCTTATTCTACGCAGAAGAAGTTCACCTAATGGATATTTGTTCTCTGATTTTTTTTGGAATTTAGTTCATTTTTATTATTTCCAATTCGAGAGAAGCTTCTAGGCTCTTTATCATGCATGTGGTTAGTATATATTTGGTTCTTTTCTTATTTTCAATTAATAATTTCTAATATAAGTACTGCAAATATATATTTTTCACATATTGAATAGCAGGATTATTATTAATTTATCATTGGCATAAAATAATATATTATTACCATACACAAAATCAACCTCTACAATTATTATCATTAATTATATATTTTTTTAAAATATTAAGGGTATTTCACCTTGAAATTATATTATAAATTATATATTACTTAAAAGCGATGAGCTAATTTTAATTTTTACTCATCATATTCAAGCAACTTATAATCAAGGGAAGTTCCAACAAAATTCAAAAATGCCATATTTTATTCACAAGAAATGTAATCCCTACAAGCCCCTTTTGTCATATATTACAGTTTTTACAATATATGAAATGTGTATAAAATAGAATTTGAAAAATACTTCAACTATTAAGTCAGCTTTAATCAATACTTGTAGTAGTTAAATATTAAGCTGCTTATAATTTAACTAGGTTAAAAAAAGTGACAATCATTTTGTAAGAGCAAGTTTGACATTATTTTCCAAAATTTCATTGCTGATTCAAATAAAAATGCATGTCATAGGCTTCATTTTAGGCACAGAAAACAAATACTAAACTGGGCTATGTTGCAGACCATGTTTTGTTTACAAGTGTAACTTTTATCATATATTTGAAGTTTAATGCATTCGTTATCGCTGTACTTATTAAAAAAGAATACTTATCCTCTTAATTTGTTGAAAATGAATATTTATTATCCTGAACTTTTAAATGTGTTATTGTGGCAAGTGTGGAGTTGTGTATCCCACATGGGAAATTAATGACACAAGTGAATGGTATATAATTGGGAAAGACCCATAACCCACTACCTTAAGGTTTTGGGTAGGATGTGGTGTTTAACCCATGAAGTATGTCATTCACTTGGAGGTTCATTGTCCCCCGGGTCAAAGCTCCCGGATCCTAACATGTGTCGGATATTCTCCTGAACTTATTTAAAATGTACCAATTTATCCTCTTAATATCACATGTCAGCGTCTGGTTGGAGAGAAAAAAATCAGAAAATTGATATCTTTGAAAAATTAAATCAACCAGAAACTGATACCAGACAATAAGGGTATAAACTAATGCATTTTAAACAAGTCCAATGAAATATTTATCACGTTTAAAAGTTTGGGATGACAAATATTCATTTTAAACGAGTTCAGAGAGAGTATTTAATATTTCTAAAGTAGAGAATCAAGTTCAAACCGACAAAATTTAATAAAATGGGAGCCAAATATGTATTTCAAATTCCAATGACTTATGAAAGAAAGGAAAAATAAACACAAAATTAATTTAAATAAAGTGAAGATCTCATTACATATAAATTGTGTGAAATGATGATGCTTTTACATTACATATAAATTGTGTGAAACGATGATGATGATGATGATGAAAATCAGCCCATTGGCAGTAGCTTGAGAATAGCGATGGCAACCTCACAGAGATTACCAATAAGCTTATTCCTCTGGGTCAATGGCGACTTATTCGAGCCGTAAAATTTCTTCTCACAATCCTGAGCTTGTTTGCGGGTATCAGAAAGCAAATAGCTACAGAATCCAAATTTACCTCTGGAGAAAGCGGCGATCGCCTGGGGAAGATTGTACCGAACCACCGGAATATACAATTCCGCACAATTTGCCAGCGGTTTCTGGAGCTCCGGGTCGGATCCTCCCTTTAATAGCTGTTGAATGTAACTCAAAGTATCCGTGGCATTAGAGAGAACTAAATTCGCCATTGTTGAAGCTACTGCTTTGATGTCCTCAGTTGGAGTTGATGGATTCACAGAGTTTATACAGAGATCATAGAAGGGCGTTTTCTTGCAAATTCGTTCAATTAAATCAGAGGATCGGGTTTCGGTGAAGAACATTAGAACGATTATTAGAAGAAATGAAGTTGAAAGGTTCATATTTTTTTGAATATTGATTGATTATGTGGGTTGGGCTGTGATTCATGAGTTTGGTGTTTATAAAGGGTCACAGGCCAACTATTTTTAGTTTGAAAATGGAGTTTTTTCTTTCCGTGATGCTGCAGTATTTTTTAAACGGTTTTGCAAGAGTCATTTAAGGCAGGCATCACTCACTGCGTTATTGGATTATCTTCAAGCAGAGGGAACCAAAGAGCCCGATGATAGAAGGAAAAGACAAGATATGTTGTCTGGTGACTTCCTGTGGCTGCTCCAACAGTACAAGAAATGTGATAGAGTCATCA